>VSMD01083186.1:0-127595 GCA_008750895.1 Mirza zaza | reverse complement strand
CGACTAAGCTGATTAAGATATCTATGGCCGGGCGCGGTGGCTCAAGCCTGTAATCCTAGCTCTCTGGGAGGCCGAGGTGGGCGGATCCTTTGAGCTCAGGAGTTCGAGACCAGCCTGAGCAAGAGCGAGACCCCATCTCTACTATAAATAGAAAGAAATTAATTGGCCAACTAAAATATATATATAGAAAAAATTAGCCGGGCATGGTGGCGCTTGCCTGTAGTCCCAGCTACTTGGGAGGCTGAGGCAGCAGGATTGCTTGAGCCCAGGAGTTTGAGGTTGCTGTGAGCTAGGCTGACGCCACGGCACTCACTCTAGCCTGGGCAACAAAGTGAGACTCTGTCTCAAAAAAAAAAAAAAAAAAAGATATCTATGACCTCGCATGGTTATATTATGTGTGTGTGTGCCCAAGTACAGTGAGAACACTTAAGATCTATCTACTCTCTTAGCAAGAGAAGGATGGAAATAAGGGATTGAAGGAATAGTTAGGGAGCCCAAGAGATTTGATTGAGTCTGGTTTTCTAGATGAATGAGAAAAAAGGGGTGGGTCCAGGGTTTGGTGCTACAGTTGGAAGGTTTGCAAGTGCTAACACATTCCTGTGTGAGGCCCATCACCATGTGTCAGTTATTGTGAATAAGTGTATTTTAAGCAATAAGATTCAGCTGGCCAGACTTTTCTGGGCAATCTCAGTCAACCATTTCCTGTGCTGTGATTGCTCTGAAGAGAGTCACTCTAACCACTGTGAGAAGCCCGACTGAAAAATCAATCCTCTCCCCCAGAGAAAGACCTACTCTCCCAACAACTTTCAGATGTGTAATACATTGTTATTAACTGTAGTCACCATGCTGTACATTAGATCTCAGAAGACTGTGAGTATCACCCTCAAGATAACTGTGGACATTGAGGAATTTGTTTTAAAATAGAGCTTTTCAAATTTTACTGTTCAAACAAATCATCTGGGGATCTTGTTAAAATTTGAATTCTAAATTTGTAAGTCTGGGGTGAGGTCCAAGGTTCTGCCTTTCAGACAAGTTCCCAGGTGATGCCAATGCTCTGATCCCCAGAACACACCTCTGGTGGCAATGTTTCAAGAGAACTGCAGCTCTTGGGGTATTTCTTTACAATTCTGGACACCAGTTTCCCCTCCCCATCCTCACAATTGAATGCATTTATCATTATACGGGGCTTTATATCCCTAGAGAATCAGAACACATGTGGAAAATTGGCTGAGTTGAATCAAAATGCATTGCCTTGGCCTCCGACACGTTGCCTGTATCTGTAACTGTATTTGAGTTCCAATAAATGCATGCATGCGGGTCTCAGGTAAACATATTGGTTTAAATGAAAATTCACTGGTTGGGAAACAAAAATAGGATTGCAATGAAAACACATTGCATTAAGTATTTTACATAATTCCCACAAACAGATGCTAGGAAATAATGTTCTGGTTTCAGTGGCAATTCATTCAATTCACACTGGCATGCTATTTGTTTCACTGAATATGTATGAGTTTTGATGGAAATGCATTGTTGAAAGAAATCAGTCAGGCTCTTCCTATATGGTCCAGCTATAATGTTCTTCTTAATTTTATGTTGCCATGCCATCTTTTCTCTTGTTTGTGAATACACAGTATTTTTAATGTTCCGTATTGCTTAGTGTGGCAGTAAATATAACAATTTTGTTTGTTTCTTGAATTTCTAATGTGGTAGATATATATATATATATATAGGGGAGAGAGAACATTAAAGAATAAAAATGTGACTAAAATCTGTTATGTTAACTTGAAGATGTCTTTAATTTTTTATCTCAAAATATCATTTTTTCTGCATCAACTTTTTATTTTTTTAAGAGATGGAGTCTCACTTTATTACCCAGGCTGGAGTGCAGTGGCACAATAATAGCTCACTGCAGCCTTGAACTCCTGGGCTCAAGCAATCCTTCTTCCTCAGCCTCCCAAGTAGCTGGGCCTGTAAGCATGTGCCAATATGCCTGGCTAATTTTTAAATTTTTTGTAGAAATAAGGTCTTGCTATGTTGCCCAGGCTGGTCTTGAACTCCTGGCCCCAAGTGATCTTCCCGCCTCAGCCTTCCAAGTCACTGGGATTACATGTGTAAGCTACGGTGCCTGGCTGCATCAACTTTTTATATTTTTACTGACTCTCCTCTTCCCAACATCAACTTTTATGTAGAAAGATACAGTCTAAAAAAAAATTGATGAAATCTAAAACCAATTTTGAAATCATAATATTGGACAGTAAACAGATGGAAACACAGGCAATATTTGATCAAATTGTGTAATTACACTAAAGCTGCGCTGGAAAGCAATTTATTGAACAAAGGACAGAATTATCATGTGTATCGAATGAATGCCTTGAAATGAACCTATATCAAACAGAATGCTCATAAGTATATTAGTGGTTGGGTGCAGTGACTCACACCTGTAATCTCAGCATTTTTGGAGGCTGAGGCAGGAGGATTGCTTGAGGCCAGGCGTTCGAGACTAGCCTGGGCAACGTAGGGAGAACCCTGTCTCTATAAAAAATAGAAAAAAATAAGCCAGGCATCATGGCCTGCACCAATAGTCTCACCTACTTGGGAGGCCAAGGCAAAAGGATAGCTTGAGCCCAAGAGTCTGAGGTTATCATCCTAGTGAGCTATGATGATGCCACTGAACTCCAGCCTGGGTGACAGAGCAAGACTCTGTCTCTAAAAAAATTTCTTTCTTTTTTTTTTTAGTGATCTCTGTAGCTACTCAAAGACTAGATGGTGCCCAGAGGAAAAGGGGCAAGAAAGATTTTTACATTGTGACAATGTTCCAATACAGTATTTTAGATACTCGAATGGATCAATAGCATGCCACATGCTCAGCCAGTTGTCTGGTATGCTCAGTTGTTCTCGATTCACTGTGAGAATTTTAGAGGGTGGGCTGAGGAAATGGAAATGCAAGCTATATAGATATGGATAGGTAAAGGTACTTGCCTTACTCCCAAATTTGATTTGACAAGAAACTTTTAAGATACTGTTTTACAGCTGAGTGTGCTTCACTCACAGATGAGATAAATGTTATTCTGGGGCCTTGGGAATATGGGTACAATGGACTGAATGCTTATGTCAAATTTAGGCATTGATATCTTAACCCCCAAGGTGATGGTGTTAGCAGGTGGGACCTTTGGGAAGAGATTAGGACATGACAGTGGAGCACATATGATTGGGATCAGTGACTATATAAAGAGACCCATAGCTCCTCTCCCCTCTACCATGTGAGAACTCAGCGAGATGTCTGTCTACCAGCTAGAAGGCAGGGCATCCCTAGATACTGAATGTGCTGATGCATCAATCTTGAACTTTCCAGCCTCCAGAACTATGAGAAATAAATTTTTGCTTTTTAAAAACCACCCAGTTTAAGATATTTTTGTGATAGCAGCCCAAACAGACTCATAATGTGTATTATTTTGTTGGGCCAGTTATAACATCCAAGTCCAGGTCAAAACTGCAGGCTCTACAGCCACCTGACCTTCAACCTACCTTGTTTCAATTCTACACCCAGAACAAAGTCTCTCTCAATGACCCAATCTAGCTAAAAAAAATAATAATAAATAAAGCATCCCTTCTCTTTTTAAAATCTCGCCTTGTATCTTTTGAGGAGATACATTCTGAAGAATATTGGCATAATGGATCATGGTATTTTATTTTACTTTCAAAGGGCTTACAAAAAATGTATACATGTCTCCTGTCACCCATCTATTGAGAGATAAGCAGAAATTATAAAAATAATGAAAAATGCTTAATCCAAATGATGAGCATTTGGGTGTTTGTGTATCATTTTTTCTAGCTTTTCTGATTGAGCTTACTTTTTTAAAATTGTGGGAAAAATACATGGCCTTGACTAAGTGTGAGGACAGAGAAGAAAAAGCTGAGTCTGCCTTGTTTCCTGACATTCCAAATGTCTGACACATGGTAGGTGCTAATAAATACTCTTTAAACTTAAGAAGTTCCTAAAGAGTTAATTTTGCTTGTGGAATGTCAAATCAGAAATCAGCTAAAATAAAGAAAACTTTGAGATTTCTTGGGGGAGAAAAATCTCACCTTGATTTTCTTCTTTCTTCCTTTCTTTCTTTTTTAATAAATCTTATTTAAACCGAGGAGTAGAGGTTCAAGTTTCCCTAAATACACATTCTCACCCTGATCTTCTGAGTCACCCCAGCCCATTAACTCTGGGTACACCTCTTGCCCTAGTAAAAGGTGTCACTCTTGTCTTATACAGTAGAATTCTCCTACGTTATTAAAGAGGCAAGCACAAGCCATGGCAAAACCAAGAAAGAACACAGCCCTAAGTGCCCAGGATGTTGAACAATTAGAGAGTTTAAACTGCTTGGCAGAGTCATTATGCTACTTACATGGAAACCTATAAAAGGTAATAGTTCTTCGAGTTTTTGAGAAGCAGTGCATTTTGGGGAAGAGTCATGCCTATTTACTTCATCCTCTGAGAATAACACAGTTTTTCTTCTGGATACTTCCCCAAAGTTAATTTAAAGATGGTGGTGGCCAAGTCCCATTTTCCCACCAAATGATTGTGGCACAGACATAGGAATGACATCAGAGGAGAGGCCCAACCAAGAAGTATAGAATAACTTCAACGAAAAGGATTATAAGGACAGTTTGAGATCGGGGCCATCCTCACACCTAGTGGGACAGTCCACTTGGAAAGCTGAAAGGAAAATTAATTAATTAATTAATTAATAATGATAGTAGTAATAATAACACACAGGTAAAGCATTGTTATTATTTTCTGTTTTCAGAGCAAGATGTCAATCCGTCATTTGGTCCATTTGCCTCCTGCTCAGCTCTCTGTATTTTGTGATTATCCCAAGTCCCCCTTCCCCTTGTCTTAATGATATTAAGTTAGAAGTTCCACTCTAGTGTGGGCCAACACTTGCTTCAGGGACCCAGTTCTTCCATCTTGTGTAGGTTTTGAGTAGCTGGTCCAGTTGGCTGTATCCTGGCTATGCATTAGTGCTTTACCATACTCCTAATCCCAGAGTCTGGTTCAACCGGCTGGGTTGGAAGCTCAACCTTTAATACTGCATCAACACTATGTAAGCCTCTCCTAATGAGTCTATCGTGCAGACAGGGTTTAGAATCACTGGCCTATGCAGTTTTCCTGTGCCCTGACATCATGGAAAGAAGCATGAACCTCAGATGAATGCACCTAGTCCTCTTCCATTTTCAACACCTCTGGAGTGCCCTGAGCTGCAAGCAAATTCCAGAATGACAGCTCTCCTAGCAGGGCCCACTGTGGAGCACTCCTCTTTTCCCAAAACCTATGTATTTTGAGGGGCCCTTGACACAAAAGGTACTAGTTCTTAGTAGAGTCATCACAACCATGTCCAGAGCTTGTATCCAAATGCTTCATTCCTAATGTGCTTTCTCAAAGAGGAGGTAACGTTTTCTCCGGAGTGCACCTTGTGACTGTTCTAAATTGTAAAGTCAAAGCTAAGTCTTAGATACGATTTTATTTTATTTTATTTATTTATTTTTTTGAGACAGAGTCTCGCTTTGTTGCCCAGGCTAGAGTGAGTGCCGTGGCGTCAGCCTAGCTCACAGCAACCTCAAACTCCTAGACTCAAGCAATCCTCCTGCCTCAGCCTCCCGAGTAGTTGGGACTACAGGCATGCGCCACCATGCCCGGCTAATTTTTTCTATATATATTAGTTGGCCAATCAATTTATTTGTATTTATAGTAAAGACAGGGTCTTGCTCTTGCTCAGGCTGGTTTCGAACTCCTGACCTCGAGCAATCTGCCCTCCTCGGCCTCCCAGAGTGCTAGGATTACAGACGTGAGCCACCGAGCCCGGCCTTAGATATGATTTTATTTCTCCCTTTCTTGTACCTCCCTCCTTTTAAGACATTCACTGGAATGAGTATTAAAGTCTGATGATTTCAGAGATTTATTTATCCTTTGGTCTAAGTATTCCGTAATATTCATAAGCTCACTGTTCCTTTACAGTTTCCAGAGTCACTGATTTAGGCACATCTCATTCATTCATGCCTTCATTCATTCATTTTGCTCACTCACAAGCTTTTCTTGAGGCAATAGTAGGTGCCCGCTTTGGGGAAACAAACACAACAAAAGGGCTCTCGGTTGCTTACAGATTTTTCTGCTTGCTACCTGCCTCCTCCCCCCACTGCTCCAGCCTTGTGCGAAAACCTCCTATAAAGATATGTAAAGTATAGCCCAAGCTCTTTATTAGAACACCTAACTCAAGATCAACTTTTTCAACATTTTATTATAAAACTTTTAAACATACTCAAAGCTGAAGAAACTGTACAGTGAACATTCGTGTGCTCACCAACTAGAGTCAGCAATTCATGTTCTATTTTTCCTTTACTACATATTTATCCATCTAGCCATCTCTTTATCCACTCACTAATTTGTCTTTTTTTATGCATTTCGAAGTGTGTTGTAGGCAGCAGTACACTTCTCCCCATATGCTCCAACACGGGTATCAGTGTCTGTTCACTATTTTTTCTTTTGAGGTGAAATTTACATACAATGAAACGCACAATTCCTAAGCATGCCGTTCAGTGAGTTGCACGTATGTGAGCCATGCAAACCCCTGTCAGGACACAGTACACTAAGGTCACCCCAGGAAGTTCCCAGAAGCTCCCCTTTATGGCCCATGCCCACCCCCACCCTCCCACCTCCTAGAGGTAACCACTGCTCTGGACTCTCTGATCATACCATGGCTTAGTCTACAGATTAGTTTTGCTTGTTCTAGAATGATACATATATATGTCTCATTATATATCTGTCTCTATATATAAACAGTATGTGCTCTTTTGCATAAAACTTCTTTCATTCAGAGTGGTATTTTTGGAATTCATCATATTGTTGTAGATGTCAATAGTTTGTCCCCTTTTTTATTGCTTAGTATTTCATTGTATGAATTTACCATGGTTGGTTTATCTCTTCTCCTAGTGGCTGTTTTCAGTTTTTAGCTATTATGAGTAAAGCTATGGACATTTTTCAATAAGCCTCTTTGAGGACATATGCTTTTATTTCTTCTGGGTAAATAACCCAGGAGTGGAACTGCTGGATCATAATGTAGGTGCTGTAGATACAGTCGACCCTTCTAATCTGTGGGTTCCACATTTGTGGATTCAACCAACCATTGACCAAAAATCAAAAAAATAAAAAAAGATGGTTGCATTTGTACTGAACATATACAGATTTTTTATTCTTGTTATTATTCCCTAAACAATGTAGTATTATAATATAACAATGATTTACATAGCATTTCTATCATATTAGGTATTATAAGTACTCCAGAGATTATTTAAAGCATACAGAAGGGTGTGTGTAGGATACATGCAAACACTATGACATTTCATGTCAAGGGCTTGAGCATCTGTGCATTTTGGTATCCACAGGAGGCTTGGAGACAAACCCCCAGGGGCATCGAGGGACAACTGTATATATTTAGTTTTTTAAGAAACTGATAGAACCTTCAAGATCCATCTTTAAGGTGATAAAAGCTTTAAGGTGATACGAACACTAAGTTTGTATATATTTAGATTAAGGAAAACACTACTGTGTGGGCATATCAATGCTAAATGTCAGTGTTCTCTACTCTGAGTGAATATTAATTAACTTGCATAAAGCAGTGGAGAGAAAATAACTTGGAAGCTCTCTGGGCCACGGTCCACTGCCTTCATTACTAATCCTATATCATTTTCGCGATGTGTCCCCCGGTGGCAATGGCTATCCCTCTAGGAATGCAACGAGGTTCTATCAGAACTTTCTTCTCTGCACTGCCGTCTTTCCTCCCAGGTGCCTCTTGGCTCTGACACATAGATGTTTTCCTGAGAAAAGAGTGCCTTTCATCTCGGGGCGTTGGGCTGCCTGTCACTGACCATCAGTCTGGGATCCCCTCTGCTGTGATAACATTTCAGGTTCTGCCCTCCATCCCTACTCCCTTTCCTTCCAGCGGCCATGGCTACCTGCCAGACTGCCCCATGTCAGCTCTCTGGCTTTCTAGGCCTTTCCATTTCAGCCCATTTTCACCTGCCTTACCCTCAGACTTTAAAGTTTATCTCTAAATTGCAGAATGACAGTTTTTATCTCGTGTTAAAAGAGTTCCAGGCATCAGTAGGTGGGGTGACAGGCTGGTTCAGGCACAGGCCCTAGGCTGCCACTCAGAGCTCTCCAGACGCCTCCCCCACCAGGCACTGAGCTGAGACCCTCTGCACACCTCTCCACCTCCTGATCTTCCTCTTGCAGGAAAGAAAATTAAGCATTCAAATGTGTTCAACTGATTTGAGCATTTCGTCCATGATATCTGATTCCAATGTTCCAATGTGTATTTTTTTGTTTTAGAGACAGGGTCTCTGTATTGCCTAGGCTGGCCTTGACCTTCTGGGCTCAAGCAATCCTCCTGCCTCAGCTTATCAAGGAACCAGGACCACAGGGCTGTTTTTCTAAATTTTTTGTAGAAACAAGGGCCTCACTATTTTGCCCAGGCTGGTCTTTTTTTTTTTTTTTTTCCGAGACAGAGTCTTGCTCTGTTGCCCAGGCTAAAGCGCCATGGTGTCAGCCTAGCTCACAACAACCTCAAACTCCCAGGCTCAAGTGATCTTCCAAGCTGGTCTTGAACTCCTGGCCTCAAGCAATCCTCCTATCTCAGCCTCCCAAAGTGCTAGGATTATAGGCGTGAGCCACCACTCCTGGGTTTTCACTCTTTTTAATAACTGAATGATATTCCTTTATATGACTGAATCATAATTCATTTAAACAGTATCTTATTGATAACATTTAGATTGTTTCCAATCTTTGCTATAATAAAAAATGACACACTATATAAAGCCATCATTTCACACACTTGCAACTACATCTGTAAGATAAATTCCTACAAGTGGGATCACTAGGTTAAAGGGCATGCACATATTTATTTGGATAGATTTCACATAGACGGCAGACCATCTTACTTTGCTCCCAGCAAGGTAAGAGAATGCGTATTTATTGTCTTAACAACAGTAACATCAAGGTACCATGATGTCTGTTGCATTTCATTCATGAGGCCAAGCACCCTCCCCTCGCCACACGACCTTCCGAACCAACTGTATAATATTGGAACTCGTTCCTCACCAGCAGGAGGTGAATATTTGCTAGCTTAAGATCTGAAACTTTGACTTTCCACTACCGGCTTCTAAGAGTAACCCTTTTTGTTCGTGGATTTTGTGAGCCAGAACATCAAACAGTTTATAATTGAGAAATAAAAATAAAGCTAATGTGAATGAGAATTTACGTTGTTTCCAGAAGCAGGGATTTTTCCAATTGTGCCTCCCTGTCCACAACTTATATTTGTCAACTTTAGAATGAATCTCAGAAGTAGGAAAAGACTAATTCTGTCGTGGTAGAATCTTTATGTATTTCTTAGAATACTTACTGTAGGATTTAATTGAAAACAAGATAATCCAATTTTATACTTGTTAGAAAGAGAAAAATAATCACAGTAACGTATAAGATACTGATAAAGGAGGAATAAAATCCAACAAATGAGCTTTGACCAAAATTCCAATAGATGGCAGTGTTAGCCAACTTTTTTCTTATAAAATCACATTCCCTTTCAAGATGCTAATTACACCTTGTTAGATGAATTAGATATATATTTTTTAATTTCTAAAGGAGAATTTTATGTGTATTTTATTATATGTTGTCCTTTAAATTGTAAAATAATAAAACCCTGCAGTGGTAATAACATAAATAACAATAATTGAGTATTTGAAGGTTGAATTAACGGGTTTGAGCTCTAACAAATGCTGAGGGCTTTGTTACATACCCAATTGTGCCCCCTCCCAAAATTTATAGGTTGAGGCTCTAATTCCCAGCCTGACTATGTTTGAAGATGGGGCCTCTCGGAAGGTAATTAAAGTTAAATGAGGTCATAAGGGTGGGACCCTAACCTGATAGAACTCTGTCCTAGGTACTCTCTCTCCGCATGCAAAGAGGAAAGGCCATGTGAGGACACAGAGAGAAGGCGGCTATCTACCAGTCAGGAAGAGAGACCTCACTTGATGGCACCTTGATCTTGGAGTCCCAGCCTCCAGAACTGTGAGAAAATAAATTTCTGTGAACTGTGATTAAAGCCAGTCCTGGCAAACGAATATAGGCTTTCCTAACATTACCTCTTTAGGACCTCAGCTTCCTGAGGTGGAAATTATTACACCTATTTTACCCATGAGCTCACTGAGGGTCAAAGGGATGAGTAAACTGCTTAGGAGTACCAGGTTTTATAAGTGAGTTTGCCTAAAACTGTAGGGCTTCCTGATTCTAACCTCCCTGCTGGTTTCCACCATATCCACTGACCTCTGTGTAGCTAAAGTCAAGGTCCACTCTCTGTCTGCAGGGAGCTCAGCCTAGCAGCAGGGTTTGACATAGCTGGTCAATCTCTGTTCCTAGAAATGTGGATTTCTCCAAGTTCATGCTCAGTAGTTTTCCTCCTAATTCTTTGGCTGTTCTTTACTCTCGTGTGCTTTGTTGGTATCCGTCAGTCTAAATGTTGGAGAGCTCAAGGTTTAGTCTTGGGCCTTTTCCCAATTCGTCTGCAAGCACTTCCTGGTGATCTCGGCCAACCTTGTGGTTGTTGCTACAGCCTCCAAACTGGCTTTCCTGCTTCCACATTTGTCTCCCAACTGTGACAGAGTAGCCAAGGTGACTCTGTTAAAGTATAAATCAGATTACATCATTACTTGACTCAAGCCCCTCCAAAGGCTCTGCTCTCACTCAGAGGAAAAGCTAAGGTCTTTATAATGGCGCCAGTTGCTGAGAATACCTCCACCTGCAGCCCCATCATTTCTGAATTTCTCTTTGGCCTCATCTGTTACTTCTCTTCCCTTAGCTCACTCACCCCTACCACACAAGTCAGTCATGTTTCTGCCTCAGGGCCTTTGCACTTGCTGGTTTCTCTGCCTGGAGTATTTCTCTGGTGAGGCAGATGTCTCCTTATCCTTGGGGGATCCTTGTCTAAATTGCAAACCACCCACTCCCTGGGTACTACCTAATTTCCTTTCTTTGTTTATGTTCCCTTTAGCCGGTACCATTCATTATCTAATATACCATATATTTTACTTATTTATCTTGTTTATTGTCTATTTTTTTTCTCCTGGAATACAAAGACTGCAAGGGCAGAGATTTTTTTTGTCTTTTGTTTTCACTGTTCTAGACTCACAACCTAGAATGGTGCAAGGCACATGAGAGAAACGAGTATATGCTGAATAGTTGAATATACCATGTTACCTCACCTAGAGATAATTACTAAGAATGAGAAAGGTCACCTGCAAAGAACAGTTTCCAACAGCTGTTTACATCTCACATAAAAAGAAGAAAAATTAGATGTAAATTTCTCTACAAGGGATTAGATGAAATTAAAAAATTGGACTTTGAGGACTCTTAAGTATTGCAATAAGCTATAAAGAAAAATAATGAAATCTCTAGAAACATCAAGAAAAAGATAGATTCTAAATTTGCTGGTGATATTTACCACAGCTCTGCATAAAGGCAAAAAGAGGGCGTAGCCAACTTCTCATAGTTTTCCAGGTCCAGGTGTCTACAGTTAAAATAAATGTATGTTTTATCTGACTTTTGTACAGTTAAATATGCAAAGGAAATATTATTATATGCTTAGAGGATTTCATAGACAACAAATAACATTGTAAAATGAATCTTGTTTTTTTAAAAAAACACAGCAGCAAACTTGACTACAAAATGATTATATATAATCAACTCAAAGACTATATGACTCAATTCCCTTAAGAAAATGTCATAATTTTAGTGATATTCCTTAGTATTATTGCTATGCATTCATTTAGTTTTCTTCAATAAGGTCAATAACATGATTAAGTGGAATATTATCTTTGTGCAAGGCAGAGGTTATTTGGATTTTATATATTAGGGTATTGAGTGAGATATTAATACAAGTAAGTGAAAAGGCTTTGCCTAATGAATAATGATGAATTTAAAGTAGAATTGACTTGCATATGTACAAAACCATCTGAAGGTGACAAAATACATTTGATGTTGTCTTCTAGTCTTGTAACTGGTTTCTCAGTTGTATGTTTTATTTTTAGAATCATTGTTTCTAGGCTGTGTTGTTTGGGAGCTCGGCTGACAGATGTATGAATCTGACTCCAGGGGCTCTTAGAGCTAGAAAGGGCCTCAGAGATCGTTGGGGCTGATACTCTTGCTTTACAGGTCAGGAAATGTGACCCAGAGACAAGAAGAAACTTGCCCAAGGACATAACAGCCACCTTGTGGCTAGGCTGACACTAGAATCCTGTTCTTCCAATTCCAATCACATGCTACTCCAAAAACTCATCAACATTCTCAAACATGGAGCATTTCCCCACCTGCGTCAGTAGCAGTTTTTGAGAAGGGTATTTATTTAAACTGATCATACAGCTTTGGGAAAAAATGGGCACAGCATGGGACTAGAGACTGGCATTTGAGAATCACTGCAGAAATGACAAAACCCTGGAAGTGAAGAATGGGGGGCAAATGGTCCTTGCACTTTGCTCTCACACCAAACTGAACTGTGGCTCTAAACACAATGACTTCATGCCTGTCACTCTGCAGCTTGTTCTAAGGATACACTTTCCCTCTGGCTCTCTGCAGATACTCCCAATTATAGTTAGTAATAATGCCCATTAAGTGTCACTGGTTTCTTGGCACACAGAAAGAAGTCGAATAACGGACTCATTACTTAGATAAGGATATATAAATATTTTCCACACCATAAATCTGTTTTCTGTTCAGTTAAATATTAGGCCATCTGGTAATGGAGAATATGCTTGAAAATCCACCCAGGTTAACCTAAAATGTTGTATTTCCTGCCTTTGGGGCTTTGAATTTTTAAGTTTCTTATTTTAATAGATAGTGATCAAGATAAAAGTAATACTTCTCTTATATATGTGCTCATATTTAAGTCTGGGTACATATGCATATAATGCATACAGCAAAGGCCCATGTTTTACTATTAATAACATGCCAATATTCTTAGGAAACTCAAGAGTGCCAAAGACCAGAGTGAAGTTCCTCTGAGCAACTAAGGATACAATCACTGATTCCATTGTTTTGTCAGGCATAGTATGCTACCATATGAATACTTTGGCACTACTGTGTGGTATTCAAAGTAGGGTCCATAAGTGAGTTGGTCTGGAATCCTGTGCATCAAATGCATATCAATTACATCAAGGTTGCATGTGTGCAAAGCCACAAAAGAAAAGAATTAAAGGATTTTACAGTACATCAAGTGGCAATGAGTACATTAATGATGAAAATGACAACAAAAGCTAAAAGTAAAAGAGAAAGCCTTACAGGTGCAGGCGTTTTCAAACAGGACAGTCACTAAAGCTAAAAGTTAAGAACGATCTGAAGGGGGAGGGGCTGGATGATGGGAGGTGGCTTGGTGGCTGCGACGTGTGGCGCTGGGAAGTGAGGGACACACTGAAAGCCCTGACTTCACCACGACACACTGTATCAGTGGAGCAAAATTACACTTGGACGCCAGGAATATATACAAAGAAAGAATAAATGGGGAAAAAAAGAGCAATCAGAAAACCTTAATACGGTGGTAAAATCTTAATGATTTACATCTTTAACGCAAATGATAATAGGTTTATATCATTAATAGTCACCTGAAAGCTGATGGTAGTACAAATAACATTAAGAATTATACATATTATGACATTTGAGGGATTAAATGTTTACGACTTCTAAGAAAAATCTCTTTCCTTTTTAGGTTTAATCTTAATCATGTGAAATAAGAAATTTTCCACTTGCAGGTTATCTTTGCCCCAGTCTTTGTTTTTTATTTGAAAATAAATAATCTGCTTTAGTTTGAAGGCAGAAGTGAAAGGCATAATATTCTGAAATTATATCCTCACACATTTTACTATGTAAACATGTACATACCCACTCAAAATCCCACTTAGAAATGTCTCTATGGGATACTAGCAAAATCCCATGGGATCTTAGGAATTCAGTGGCATTGTTTGAAAAACCAAAATAAGTCCTGAGGTAGGATAAGTAGAGGGTCCTTTAATTCAGCAGCTGAACAAGACCACTAGAGACTGGGAATTCTTCCCTTCTTTTCACTCTGCTATGTAGGATCTTCCTTCAAGTGGGAACTTCCTTTGCAGTCACAATGTGGCTGCACCAGCTCCAGGCATCACATCTCTTATATCCCCACATGGTAACAAACGAAACCTGAAAGAGAAAATAAGGGCACAACTTTATCTTCTGTTCCTTTACAAGAGTGAGGAAAACTGTCTGGGAAGCTCCTCCTCCAGTCAGATTTCCCCTTAGCTAAAAATTAAATCATGTACACATTCCTAAACTAATCACTAGAGAGAGGAATGGAACGATCGTTATTGGCGTAGGTAAGTGATTCACAACCCATGCTGCACGTTAGCGTCACTTGGAGAGGTTTCAAAACCTGTCAAACTCTATACCAATTAAATCAGAATCTCTAGGGGCGGGCCTGGGCATCAGTGTTTTTATAGAGCTCCTCAGCAGACTCTGAGTAACAGTGAAGGGTGAGAACCAGTGAATCTTACATGAATTAAGATTCACCCCTTTGAGCAAGGCAGAGACCCAGCCTTTCTCTAAATGTGTGGTTGCCTGAGAAGAGAAACAAATCGGGGTTCTGTTATCAAGGGAACAGAAACAGAATGGCTTTGCCATGGCAATCATGGTGTCTCAGAGAAGATTTAAGAACTAGTCAGAACCGTAGAAGCACTTGTTACTGACGCATACTATAAACTTGGAAGATGGTTTTCACTTTTGAAGTTGCAAGCAGTATACTGGGTAATTGTTGAGCATTAAAGAAAACAAATTCCTTCTTGTCTCCTTAGGCTCAGAGCTACTGAGACATTGAGAAGCAAGTCTGTCAAGATGACAGAGAACCGAGGTAATGGATTCCAGTGATGAAACAGGAAATCCATTCATGAGTTTTTGGCATACCTCCAAATTGACAACTTAGCCAGAAATGGGATAACTGGATTTTCCTACTTCTCTTTTATCATCCTCAATGAGAGTGACCAAATATTAGAGCTAGATGGAACCTTAGCGAAAATCCGGCTACTCTCCCTGTCCTACCAGCCTGCCACCCACTTTTAAGTTTGAAGAGATTGGGACACAGAGGTTACGTAATTACTGAGGATTATCCCAACAGTCTGTGGTAAAAGTCAAACTCGCCATCCCCTCTTCCCCGCCCAGTCTCTGGTGCTCTTCCTATAACCATTAAGCTGTTTCTTTGATTGTACTTAAGCGTGTCTAACTCGCCAATGCTGTATAGGAGGTGCTAATGGGCATGATTTAGCTTTAACACTCAGTTTTCTAAAAAGACACGTGGGGGCAGCAAATGTTTAGAAAAAAAAATTCCAGTTCTAAAACTTGTACTGGCTACATGTGTGTATATTTGGGAAACATTTGGGAAAGGGCTATATGAGGGGGTTTTCTGATGAATTTATTTGATGGCATTAAGATTACTTATGACACATATGCTTCAGCATGGAATTGGGGATTTCAGAGAAAGTGTTAGTCAATGTTATTCAACTTACCTTCCAAATGTGCCTCTGGTAAGAGATTATGAAAAGCGCACCTTATAAATAGGAAGTACATCTTCAGAGTGTTTATTAATTTTAAGACACACTTTTGTAGAAATTAATGAAGTTTGGTGTCACAGTGACTAGGCTAGGTATAGTCAAACTTACTGGTGAAGATTTCCTTTAGCTGTTCTCTTAACCTATTTCCATTGTTATGATTAGTGATGAATAAAACATTCCCTTTGGGTAGATACTTCTATTTTTCATTTCCACCCTCATTTAATGTTTTCACTTTTATTGTCAAGTTTCTTGTCACTGTCTAATAACTCCCAATCAAACAGTGATTCCTGGAAGATTGTTCCTGCTTTTGTACTGTCACCTGTTGATTTGAAAAGACAAAACAATCCTGTAAGAAGCATCATTAATTTATTAAAAGATGAAACTACAATAGTAAATACTAAAATACTAAAAGTGATACTAAGAGTGGAGTCCTTTTACTGGAATTTTAATGCCGTGAAATGTCAGGCATGTGTCCACACTGTTCCAAACATGTTAAAGACACAGATAATTGAAGGCATATTCAGGCTAGAAGCTTGCATTTTCTGGCTTTTTGTAGCTTTCAGTGGAGGTTGGGCTCATTCATGAGAAACAGTAACCAAAGAAATGCCAACATTAGACCCAAGAGTCATTATTCTAGCTTTGTCCAGAGTCAAGGCTTAACTTCTATCAACACTGGACGTTTCCTCTCTACAATTAATAATGAATACATAGCATCATATTTAATTCCAATTTATCTAAAGCATATTGGATGCTTAGGTTAGGCTGTGCATAGCGGCTCATGACTGTAATCCTAGCCTTTGGGAGAGCTAGGTGGGCGGACTGCTTGAGGCCAAGAGTTTGAGACCAGTTTGAGCAATACAGCAAGACTTCGTCTCTACAAAAAATAGAAAAATGAGTCAAGCATGGTGGCATGTGGTGCACCTGTAGTCTTAGCTACTTGGGCCACTGAGGCAGGAGGATTTCTTTCTTTCTTTTTTTTTTTTTTAAGGCATTGTCTCACTTTGTAGCCCAGCTAGAGTGAGTGCCATGGCGTCAGCCTAGCTCACAGCAACCTCTAACTCCTGCGCTCAAGCAATCCTACTGTCTCAGCCTCCCAAGTAGCTGGGACTACAGGCATGTGCCACCATGCCTGGCTAATTTTTTTTCTAGATATATTAGTTGGCCAATTAATTTCTTTCTATTTTTAGTAGAGACAGGGTCTTGCTCTTGCTCAGGCTGGTTTCGAACTTCTGAACTTCTGACCTCGCCCGCCTCGGCCTCCCAGAGTGCTAGGATTACAGGCATGAGCCACCATTCCTGACTCTGGAGGATTTCTTGAGGCCAGGAGTTGGAGGCTGCTGTAAACTATGATGACATCACTGCACTTTAGCCCAGACAAGAGAGCAAGACCCTGTCTCAAAAAAAAGAAGATATCTTAATCAGGTTATTAATCCTGAGCACAATTCCGGACACAATATCACAGGCTAACTCAGTAGGGAATAGGTGTGGTGAGGGGAAGGTCACCAGGGCAGACATCAAAGCTTGCCCCCCACCCCCAGGCCACCAACAAGCTGAGTGGCTCTGGGCTCAGTATACATACCTGAACTGGTTCAGTATGCTCACACTCTTAGTGAGGGGCATTATGGTAAGAGTTCTACAGCTCTAAAATTCTGTGCTTCTGATGGTTTCTTCTTCAGGATAGAACTGTGGAAAGCATACTGAATTCCCTCTCCTTGGGAGGTTTCAGCCAGGCTGCTGTTTAACCTCAAACATCATAAGTCAGATTTTTCCTATCTAGTGTTGGCATCGGAACACACCAGAGCTGCTAAGGCCGAGGAAATCCCATTGTTTGAAGAAGTTTTCCTTTGTTAGCTTCTCTTTCTAGTAGTAAAAGAGATGTTAAAAATCATGTCAATATCCTAGGGTTTTTTTGTATAAATATTTGAACACAATAAGAATATGTAAACTGGATGCATGTTTTTTTTATGTTTTACTTAACCTGAATTTTATATGATAGTTGCTTTAGTGCACCAATAATGAAAGGAGAAAATAAGCATTTAAGCAATTTTAAGTATTTATTCTTTATTTAGTACACTTGAGAGTCTCACTCAAGATGTAGTTTTAAATTTTTTAAATTGTAAGATAATTAGAAATTAGGCTAGGCAAGGTGACTCACGCCTATAATCCTAGCACTCTGGGAGCCTGAGGTGGGAGAATCACTTGAGCTCAGGGGTTCAAGACCAGCCTGAGCAAGAGTGAGATCTTGTCTCTACTAAAAGAAACAGAAAAAATTATCTGGGCATGGTGGTATACACCTGTAGTTCCAGGAACTTGGGAGGCTGAGGCAGGAGGATTACTTGAGCCCAGGAGTTTGAGGTCGCAGTGGAGCTGTAATGATGCCACTGCACTCTAGCTGGGTGACACAGCAAGACTCTCTCTCAAAAAAAGAAAAAAGAAAGAAAGAAAGAAAAGAAATTAAAAGCAGTCAAAAGTTATTGTCTGAGTCTTTGTTCAACCCAGTATCTTTGACAACTTTGCTTTCAAAGTTCTTGAAGCAAATGAAAACCGGTGTTTCAGAATTAGAAAGATCACAGTTAACTTAATATCCTATAACTTTGCTATTTTAAATAATAATTCTCAAAGGGGTGAGTAAAGTCAGAAAGAGAACTGTGTGTATAAATTGTCAGGTTTTAGTGTTTGTTTTCAATCACTTCCAGAGAGAAAACTTCCTTTTTATTCTGCACCACACTTCAAAGGGAAATTGTGTAATTCTTACATTCACAACATCATGGCTCAAATTATCTAATTAGAAAGATTGTACAATTTACATTGTAAGATTCGGAAAAAGCACATTTTAGTTTGAAAACAAATGAAGTGATGTGTGCTATGTCAATTTTTCAAAAACCTCACATACTTGCTCTGGCCTTGTAAAATTGTCAAAATAAATTTTGAAAGCAACTTGCCATGTTGAAATAAATACAGAAAAACACAATGCCATTTGAACAATACCTCCCCAGGGTTCCAGAGCCTGGAACAACTTAATAAAACTGTTAAATATTGTTTTATTTTGAAGAGAAGAAATGGGATGATTAAAAAACAAAAACTACCCAAACTCTTCAGTCTCAAGAATCTTTGAGTTCTGAATACATGATTGGAAATCCAGAGGTAGCTGGCCTCTAAATTCCTACAGGCAGGGCCCTGGAGCTAGTGTGGAGCTAGTCTTTCAGCAACACATGCAAAAGCAGCACTATTAAGAAATCACCAGAGGTTAAAACACGGAAGTCTCACAGGTTTTAATAGCCAACGAAGTTTGCTCTTTTTAGGTCTATGGTCTTGAGCAAAAAAGCACTGGAATCTGGAGCCTGCGAGTCCCAGCGAGCACATCAGCAGGATGTGCTTCTTTAGAAAGGCAGGAAAGGCGAAGAGAGTGGTCTCCACTTTTTGAAACAAGGCCTTACCTTGTATTTCTAAAGGGACAAATCCTTGAGAAAATCTCAGAGCGCGCATTGCAGCCCGCTCCGCCATTAGTAAGACAAATTGAAAGTAAACGCAGCCTGGCCCGAGTCTGCTCACCACCCTGGACCCCTCCAGGCAGCGGGAAAGCGGGGCGGCTGTTTAAGGCCCTGCACAAAGGGAACAGGACCGAGCCCTGGCGACCGCCCGGGCTTTGCATGGTAGAAAGTTTTGAGGCTCCCTTCCCAGACTTTCAGGAGACTTGCATCAATTTAGGAGACTCTCTGTCTCCACCAGCCTCTAAATTCTGAAAGGGAATGAGCCCAATCGGCTCCCCCGCCCCCCCCAGCCAAGCTGGGTTTGGCGCCAGCGCCCCCCCGGCGGAGGCCCGCGCGCAGCGGGACGGTCAGCCCGGCGGGGGCGCCCTTCGCTCGGCTCGGCCACCGCCTCCCCCCGCAGCGCGAGGGGCGAGCCTCGGAGCCACCCGGCCTAGCCGCCCGGGAGCTGGCCGGGGCGGCAGAGCGAAGTGGCGGCGGCGACTTTGGGAGCCTGAGCGCGCTGCTCCCCGGCGGCCCCTGCGCTTCCCCTCCGCGCCGCCCACCTGTTTGCCCAAAAATCGCCATGTCCAGGCATAGACATTTGTACCCCGATGGTGACCAGGCCCCGCCCGCGGGAAGGCTGAGCCACCTGGGCACACATCCTCTCGTAGACGACGTGGCCGGAGGGGCAGTGGCCCCGGGCCGTGAGCTGCGCGCGGAGCCCCGAGCACCAGGCGCGCTCGCCCCGCGGCCGAGCGTGAAGCTGGGCCGTCGCCCCGCCCGGCTGCCCGCGGGGGAAAGGACGGCCCGGCCGCCGCTCCGGCCACCCGCGGGCTTCGGCTCGCAAATGTGGGCGACTGGCCGCTGTGCGCAAGGCTGGTGCGGGGAGCGCCTGGCCGGGTGCGCGCCTGGTCAGCAAACTCCACCCAGCGAGTTTGGGGGTACGACGGAGCGGAGAGGGCAAATCTCACTCCGCCCGATTTAGCGACCGTAGGATTCGCCGTCTTTTCCGACTTGAGATTCGGAGAAACGGTCCCGAGCGCTTGGGCTGAGCGAGCGAGACTCAAACGCCAAGTAGGGCGCGAAGAGTAGCGAAGGGAGAAAAGAAAAGGCAGAAGAGGGGAGATCGGAAAGAAGCCCAGAGGTAGAGTAAAAGTTACACCTGGACCCAAGTAAACTTTGTATCACCCCAGAGCCTGAATGGATTTCTTAGATGCGGAGACACCTGTGGTGGGGTCTAAACCTGTATATGCACTGAAAAGGGCTGACGCCCCGAGAGATGTCGGGAAACGCTGTTTGTAGGCTCTTGTTTAGCGGTGACGTTGGACTTGTTCTGAAGTTGGTTAATTTGAATGCAGAGCAGTTTGAGGGGTTTATGCTTCATCACGCGTAGGACTGAGACACGCCCTGTTCCGTAAAGGAGGGACCGATAAAGCTGGGGTCTCAAGTTTTTCACAAGGCCAAAGATAAAGAGTAGCTGCAGTTTAGAAAGTTAACCCCAAAACTGCTTCAGACCTAAGCACACATTTCCCTAAGTGGTTCCCAAATCTGAACGTGCACCAGCGTCGCTGGGAGGGCTTGGTAAAATGCTGATTTCTGGCCTCCACTGTGAGAATTTTCGGTAGCTATAAATGTAGCACCGGAGAAGGTGCATTTCTAACGAGTTCCCAGACGATGCTGATGCTGCTAGCCCTTGGACACTTTGAGAGCCACTGTCCTAAGCTATTGGTTCTCAGATTTGGCTGTGAATTGGTATTACCTAGGAAACTCTTGAAAATATTTATGTTTGGGTTCAACCCCCCAAAATTCTGATTTAGTTGGTTTGGGGAGCTGCTTCAACGTTGGGACTTTAGACCTCCCCAGGTGATTCTAATATACAGTGAAGTTTGAAAGTCACCGCCCTAAGTCTTCCATTACTCTAAGACAACTTCCTTGCATGAGAAGGAGTGGGGACCTTCTCCTTGCGCTCTTGGGGATTCTTCAGGCTTTGGATCTAGCTCCCCAATCTTTGGAAGTACAATCTCTCACCTTCCAGATGTTTTTGCACAATAACGCAAGCACAATGTTGCCTCTCTTCTTCCATCAGCCACACAGGAATTGTAAAGGATGAGCCTGTCTCCCCCAGGCCTTCAATAAGTGCAAATGTTAATTTAGCATTGAGAATCCTGCCTGCCCTGTAAATGGTAAACTGGTAGCCTTTTCAATCACCCTGGCTCAGAATATTCCATTAGGAGGCAAAGTGATCTCTCAGGGTTAGTGATTGAAGACTTTTAAGGCTGGAGTTATGGGAACTTAGAGTCCCAAATTCAGGCTGAGTCACATGCTCTTGAGTCCAAAGTGACCAAACACTAATCTGCTACATTAATGTTGGCTGCAGGAGAAATTTTCCAGGTTCTAGAATGGTCAGAGGTTGGGGAGAGGAGCTAGTGGTATTGAATGACCAGGATAGCTAATGTACAAACCGAAACTCTGGTTATATTAAGGGTGAATTGCTGATACCAAGACCAGACAAGTAGCTGCTTCACAGCGAACATCTGAAGTGTGTGGTAGTGGTGATGGGGGGTTGTTCTCTTGACCTTTCCATAGGACCCCCCAGAAACCCCTCTGGGGTTGGGACTGGCTGCTTAAAGCGGTTCTCACTTCACTGGAGACCAGGCAGGACAGGAAAGGAAATAAACCCAGGCGACTGGGTCGGGGACCTGGTCACTTATAACTTACTAGGACTTCCTCCTCCACCCCCATTTCTACAGCATTTCCTTGCCATGTGGTGGATATTTACTGATGCTTCCTTAACCCCCACCCCTCCAGAAACATGCGCCTGGTGAGGGAAGCGGGACATAGGGGAACTGGAGGGAACAAAACCCTCCTCCCTCCTCCACTGGTTAGGATTTTCCTGCGTGCTCCTGCTGCTGAAAACATAAAACGGGACGACCCTGTCTCTGACAACTCATTTCCCGCACCCCACCCCCATTTTCTGCTGATCTGTTTGGTAGGGGGGCTTTGGAGTGTCTAGGAGATACTAGGAAAGTGATCACCGGAGTGGTGGGCTGCAGACCTGCCCATTCCAAAGACCCAACAGAGCAATTCTCTGCTCTGCCATGCCTAAGTCCACGTCCCCACCAGACTCCCTGACACACCCCGCCGCCCCCCTCCAGAGCTGTGGCACCCTCCGTCTTTCCGGGCCGGTTAGGACACGACTTCTCCCAGCGATTTACTCTGTAGGAGAGTCGGGAGAGTCGCCCTTTCCTCCGTCCCTCCTCCCCCGCCCCCACACTCGGCGCGGTTCTCCGCTAGGGTTTCCCTCCGGGCCAGATTACTTTATGACAGGGTGTGATAAGTGGTGATTTTGTTCCTCTTTTGATGGCAGGATTGCTTTGTAAACAGAAGCGCAAACTCGTTCCGATAGTGGTTCCGCACCAGTGCTCGGCGGCCGCCCTGGCACAGCGGGCGGCTGAGACAGAGGCTGCACCTGTCGCCTAGGGCCGGGAGGGCCCGGAGGTCGCGCGTGGAGAGGGCGCACAGACCGGTGACACGCCCCTCAGGCCTCCAGGGCATCTCCAGGGGCCTCTGGGTATGCCTCCTTGCTGCACACCTCCGGCCTTCGGCGTACCCACCGCTCTCAGTTGAAAGTGCACTCCGCAGCGCCGCAGTGGGACACCCTTGGCGCATGTCCTCCCTTCTGCACCTCCTCCCTGGACGCCTTTGCTAAGAGGCGTCTTCTTTCTTCTCCTGTGGGTACTGGTAATTCTACTCCTTTGCCCTAATCCAATTGGAGAGTCGGAAGGCACAAAAGCGCTTTCAAGGAAGGGCTCTAGTGAAGGCCGGGTCCCTAGGTGGAGGGAAACCACTCAACTCTGAGCATCCAGCTTTCTCCCTTCCTGGCTCTGACTCTGAGGGCCAGTTTACCATTGCGAGGATGGTACCAAAGTTGAGCTAGGCTCCCTGACTCAAGGGCAGGGAAGACCAGCCACTGCAGGAAAAAAGGCACCGGATACAAGGAGAGGTCAATTGACCCAGTGATCCCCAACTGTCCAAAGGGGAAATTGGAAAGCAAAGCCAAGGCCATCACACGAGTGCAAAGTGAATCCCATGTCTCAGACTTGGGGCCAGGTTTCCAAGTGCCTTTAAGGAGCCTAAGGCTGGAGAGCTGGGGGTATGGCACCTGGGCGTGAATAAAGGAGTGGGGAAGAGTCGTGGAGGTTCCAGGGTGGGGCGAAAATAAGGCTGAGGCAGAGCTTCATCCCTTCGGAGAGATTATTCATGCTGCTACTTTGGGGCTGATGGCTGGGAGTAGGGCTACCGGAGAAGAAAGGATTCCTCCGGTATATCTGACACCACAGGCCTCGGAGAGCCTGGGCTCATCATCAGCAGTGGCTGGGAGCTCCGTGCAATCTGACACCAGGTCATCCCGCCCCTCCTGAGGCTGGGCCTCCCGCACTGAGTGGTGCACAGAAAAGTTGGCGATCCGGCTGAGAGAGTCCCAGGCCCTGTTCGCCGCGGAACCTGCCTCGTGGTGGCAGCTCCAGGAGTGGCAGGAACTCTCGCTGCCCTCGCTCTCCTCTCCCGGCAAAAGAGCCACAGGTCTCTCTAATTCCAAAGAGATCCGAGGCCGCAGTAGGCGCAGAAGTGGGTCGCTAAGTGCAGTTAATGGCCCTGGGCCTGCCCACACACCATGGGTGACTGGGTCCTGGGCGCACGAGGAATCCGGGAGGCGTGTCCCCCTCCCCGCCAATCCTGGCTTCCTCCGGAGGCGGCCGAGTCCCGCCGGTGCGGACCTGGGAGACGGTCCGGGTGGGGAAAGGTTCTGAGGGACGAAGCAGGTGTCTGGGGACCAAGGGGAGCGCGCAAACCCGCAGGACCGAGGTTCCGAGCGGGGCGCGGCTGACCAGTTCCCAGTTGCGGTGTGTCTGAGGAGGGGCCCGTGCAGTTCGTGTCGTCTGGAATGGAACGAGTCTTGGGTGACACGAACTTGTCTTGGCGAGGGGCGGCGTGGACCGTCCTTCACAAGGCTCGGCAGCCTTCCTCAGCGCACGTTGTTGGCCTGGCGCAGGGCTCAGCGATTTGCACACACTCTCCTATTGAATTCTCACCAGTTACCCTCGTTACAAATGAGGAAACTGAGGTTCAGACACGTCAGAAACTTGCCGAAGATCACACCGCCCGTAAATGTGGATGGCAGAGCTGAGTGTGGACCCCAAGTGGTCTTACTCCCAAGCTAAATTCTAGCTCTAGGCAGCTCCCGAATTCCTCCTCCCGCCGCCAGCGCGAGAGGGCCCTCCCTCCTGCGGCCTAGGCTGCTTCCCTTCCACCCGCCCTGTCCTCTCGCACCGCCCGTGCGCGGCGGCTCGGCTGCGCGCTCTACCCACCACGGCCTCGCCTCCCGCTTCCCGCACACCCCTCCGAAGTGCTGAGGGTACAGACGGGCTCCTCGCGCCCCACCTGGCCCCGGCGCACCCCGCGGGCCCGCCGCGGCCTCCAGCTAGAGTTTTCCCGGCACGCGGGAGAGGCGGGCCTTGGAGACCTGCAGCCACCGCTCCTTTTGGGAGCACGGCGCCCCCCGCCGGAATGCTGGAGAGCTGCACGCGCTCCCTCCGCTGTGTCTTGGACTCTGAAAAGTTAAGTTTTCACCGCCCTACTTGGGCAGTCTGGAGAAAGGTGCAATGTAGACGCTTATGTGGTAAAAACGCCACTTAATTTATTTAAATTCCCCAAAACAAAACAAACAAAAACCCACCCACGCACTCCCCCCCTCAAAAAACCCCACAAACTTGTTAAGCAAGGTTCTAGGCAGGTCCAAAAAAGTTTCAAATCAACTGAAGAATCGGTACAGGGATGACAGTGTCGCAGCCCAGGGACGATGAACGTGCTGAAGTTATGCGGGGACTCCACCAAAAGACATCACCATCCCACCCCTGGGAACGCCGAGAGGGTGCAAAGCCGCCTGGGCAGGGCCCCAGGGTTAGAAGGGGGAGGTTTGGTGTCGGGAAGTTGTCTTCTGTACTCCGCAGCGAGATGACCTTTTACACCCATTTGCCTGACATGTCAGAGAAGACGATTTGAAACCAGCTCTTTGTTCATCTTGAAGTTCCCGCGACCGCAGCCTGGGAGGGTAACTGGGCCTGTCCACGACGCCCCAGGCCCAAGCCCAGGACAATCCAATCTCGTGGCCACCGGAATGGGGCTGGCACGGTCTCCCGGTGAGTGTGGCCCGAGGCGAATCTCGCCCTCGCCTCCTTCTCGGCCAGGTGTGGCTCCTGACGGAGGTGAGCTCCTCGGGAGCCCCAAATCCTGTGGCTTCTTTTAAAGCTCCCCTCTAATTAGAAGCAGCGGTGAAATCACTTGAGTGATTTTATCTGTCATGGGAAAGCAAACCCCAACCCAAACCTCAGTTGCCCATCCCAGAGCCATCAACGCCCCAATTCTCCCTTTAAAAAGTTTTTAATGGAAAAGATAAAGACCTAGGAAGCCCCAGACGAGTGGGGGAAGAGCAGCGAATGTGGAAAGTGGGAAGAAGGGGCAGAGTTTTATACAGAAGTGTTACGTGTACGAGTGTGCGTGTGAGAGTGTGTATACGTAGAGGTTGTTTTGCTCTCTATGTGGGAGGAGATTATACCTAAAAACCAGAGATGACACAGAATCATGAACGTCTACACCTATTGAGCAACACTTTCATCTGGAATCCAGCGCCAAAGCGGCCCTGGGGGTAGCAGACTCGGATCCGCTAAGGCTGGCAGTTCCCTGAGCCTAGTGGGCGGGTGGGGAGGTGGAGACCGCGACCCGGTCCCACTGCGTGCGTCCAGGTGCGCAGGGACTGTCGGTTGTCCCTTGCGTGGGTCTTGCAATTCCCCGACCTCCGACTCTCACCTTGCGGTGGAGACTCCCCCAACCCAAAAGTTCCGAGGGGAGGGAGCCCTGGGATGAGCACGTAGATGCCCCCGCCACTAGAATGCGAAAACACACTCACACTCGCCTGGCACCCAGCACACTCCAGCAGTCGGTCCGCTTCGTTCCCAGGCCAGGGACTGACCGGGAAAGCGGGTTAGGGCTGTTGGGAAAAGCTGGAGCTGATGGCGAGATTGCCGCGGCTATAAATCCATCACTTCCCAGGTCAGCTCCGCGAGGTGCTGGGACTGTAGCTGGCGGAGTGAATTCCTGGGCCAGCGCGCATGCGTCGGCAGGTAGCAACCCAGCTCTTTATGACCAGGTGAGATGTTGGTGAGCAGGTAAAAAAGGAGGATTTGCCTAGGCGATTCCAGGGAGTGAGCCTGGCCGAGCCCTCCAGCCCATGCCCGGCGGGGACCAGTCGCCAGGAGCGCCGAGCTGCGATGTCCATACTTGCCAAAATGGGGGACTGGCAGGTATGGGGGTTTGCCTTGGCTAGGGTTGAGGTGGGCGGGGGTGGAGTGGGGGAGGGGGCTCTACAGGGCGGGGGTGGAGGGGAGGAAGCGCGGTGGCCCAGGGCAGGGGAGTCGTCGGTGAAGCGCATCTGGCAGCGCCCAGGAGAGCTCCCGGGAGACAGCGGAGACGGGAAAAGCGAGCGCAGGCAGTGGCCGCGCGCCGGGGGCAAAGCGTGGCGCCCTCGGGGCCCCGCGCGGAGGAAAGTCCGGCGCACGCTCCACAGGTGGCCCGGGGGGTCACTTGTGGTTTGTGCTCCAGCCGTTTTCTCCACCCCCTCCCACCTCAAGTAGAAACTTGGGTGGATGACTAATTCAAGAGGGGGGAGGGCCGGGGCTGCGGTGCCCGGCGTGGAGGTTCCCTGCTCGCTGCGCCTTCGGCCTCACCCTAGACCCCTGGATTCCGCGTTGGGGTGGGGTTCTGGTGCACCTGTCTCTTTTGGTGTCTGCGGGTTTGGGGGACCAAGGGTGTGTGGAAAATGGAAGGGGGTCGGGATGGCCAGGTCACAGCGGTGGGCAAGTTCCTTTGGTATATACTTAAAAGAGTTTGCCCAAAGTTTAGCTACCCACTCAATCTGCTTCCTGAAATAGGTTTTCGCTGCTTGGACTAGAAATGGGGTGTATGGGTGAATGATGGGTGTTGAGGGCTCCCGAATTTGCCAAAACCAATGCCTGCCAAGTTTGGCCCTGCTAGGCCGCAGGCACCGCAAGGCTCACTAGGCTTGGATCCTGTTCTTCCTGAGCCCTGGACCCGACCCGGCCACAGAAGCATTTGTCCAGCGCTCTCCTTCCAACTTCCAGGCAATCTCCCTAAGAGAAACAGAGCAGCTCTGGCCGGGCTGGTGAGGGTATCAGCCTCTCTCCTGTCTCCAATTGCATAATGAGAATTGCCGGGCCCTGTTTTGCCCCAGCCAAGGGAGGCCTGGTTAGAGCAAGGTTCTGTGTGCCCCAAAGCATGCAGGATTGTTTGAACCAAATGCCCTGAGCTTCCCAAAGAAAAATCAAGGCCCTGTTCCTTCTTGGCGAGTTCTTTCTCTTGTTTCAGATTTAGGGCATTGAAAGTAAAGTTCAGAGAAGTCCCATCTTCAGTAGGCTCCCTGGAATAGGAGAAAGGAAGGTGTTTTGCATTTTGGGATTTTTTTCTTGTACTTATCACTTTTAAAAGTGAGCTATTTATATGCCCCTCCTTCCATTTAAACCTCACTAAATGCAATTTCGTCCCTGAGATTAGATTAATTTTGTGGTTTCAGGATGCAAATTCCACACCAAACGCATATCCTGGGAATCCATAGCTTTCCCTCCCTGCCCCACGGGGCTCAAGGCCTTTCCTAACTCTCTTCTGTGGAGGCTGAAAGTTTGGAGAGTCTTTCGGTAGCAGTCTTTGGGATTTTTCTCCTTAAATCCGGGTGAATTTCGTGGCAGAATCCCTAGGTGGTGAAAAGGCGCTGCAGGTTCTGCCTGGGACTGGGCCTCCAGTGGGCCCGACTGAGACTTTAAAGCTGGGAGATTGAGGCATGTAGAGGAAAGGAGGGAGCCTCCGGCCTGGCTCCTGCCGGCTCACAGTTGGGCAAGTGGCGGGAGGCCTGGATCCCGGGTGGGGCCAGCGGATTTGGGCCCGGAGGGGCCGGATCTGCTGGGCTGGGCCAGTTGGGCTCCAGGCTCCCACTGGGCAGTGACAATGGGAAAAATAGTCATTCTGGCCCCTCGCTGCCTCTTTCTCTTGGTGTATGTCTCTCGCACACAAATGCTCTTCCCTGGGTGCCCTTTCTGCGCCCTCACGCCAGGCCTCGATCCCCAGCCCCTAACCCCAGGCCTGGCGCTGCTAGCCTGGGGTTCTGGCTGGACCGGAGCATTGACATGCAATGAAGCGACTTTTCGGAGTAAAGACGCTCACACAAACGCAGCTTGGCTGGCTCCAGGGGCGACTCCGGCGCTAGCCCGAGCCTTTCACCAGCGCCCACACCGCAGGCGGCGGCACAGAGCCCGCAGGTCTCAATCTGCACCTCAATGGCGCCCTCGGCGGGAATACAACAACAGTTGGGCCGCCCTGGCCCGAGTGGAGCTAGCGATCTTTTGGATGAGGGGCAGTCAGGACAGGGAGAGGAGGGTTGAGATGGGGTTGGAGGGACTTCAACACCAGCCGATAAACAGAAGGAAAGAAAGTGAAACTTAAGGGTTCCCTTAGCACACTGTGGCAATGCTTACCGTGTATTAAAAACCCATGCTCTCAGGCCTTGGAATTGGCCTACAGGTCACACTCAGACTGCGGCTGCTGCTGGGAAGGTGTCCATGCTCTGGGCTCAGCTTCTGACTTCCAGCCAATGCGCTGTCGGCAGCAGGGCAGCCCCGCAGGGTCTAGTCCTGGAAATTGACCATTTTCTGGGCGGAGGGTGGCACCAAACCTTGAGCCTGGTTCAGCCAAGGGATTGTGCTCACCTTCAGGTAGGGAAAGGAGTGCCCAGGGCATAATGAGGGTGTCCCTCCAGCTCCGAAGCCCCTTGCCAGCTCTAGCTTCTCCTTAGCTTTTTGAGGGCCTTTTGCCTACTACTCTTCTTGGCTTGGGGAATTTGCTGAGGTCTTCCAAAGGGAGATTTCCTTCTACAGCGTTGGGTGGAGTGTGTGCGTTGGGGGAGGGGGCTTCTTTTCTCCTCCTATCTGCCTTCCACCTGTTAGGAAGCACTGGGATTTACATCTTTCCTCCCTTTCCAGGGATGCACTGTGGAAACCCGGTAGGCCTGGAAAAGCAGGCCCCAGTGAATCAGAGGTCGTTACTAGAGCAAATCTGAGGCAAGACCTAATGTTTTAGGGAGTTTGAAGTATTTCATTGGGAGCAAAAGACGATGGAAACTTTTTTGGAGAATAAATGACGGAAGCTCAGTTAGAGAAATCAATTACTTTGTATTTTAAAGTATCACATTAGGTCTCTCTCTCTCTCTCTCTTTTCTTTCTTTCTTTAAAAAGTCGCTCAAACAGAAGGGGGGAAAGTCCCGAAGGAGCGAGCAGGCCCCTGTACGGAGCCTGAGAGCCTGGGCTGGCCAACCTGGACGAGGGGGTGGCTCCCCGGCCTTCCGGTTCCGCGTCAGCCAGGCTCTGCGCCGCGAGCACGCCCGCGTTAGTAACATCACCAAATCATGAAGGAACTCTTCCTGCTTTAATTAAAAAGCGGAATCTTGGGAAAACTGGAGCAGATTAACACAGCTAAGAGTTGGTTCCCAATGATTTATTTTGATGCACGCATGAGGCGGTATCTAGACTTTCAGGCGCACGCGTCTACATTTCGGCTCAACTCCAAATGCGGTTGTGCGTCTCCACAGTAGTTCTGTATTCCTGTCCACGTCTCACCTAGGAAACCTTAGCTCGGACGCCAGGTTGAATCGTCAGTTGGCCCTAGCTTCACACAAACGGGAGGAAAATCACTTAACCCCTGGAGCAAGTAACCTCTTCAGGCTACAACTTTTATTTTACACGCCGCAATTAAGGGATCTCAAACCCCAGCCGAGCTACCGAAGCCCTTTGGCAGAGTCTCCAACCTGGGGGGAAGCGCAAAGCCAATAAAACTCCCAAGGCGCTGCGGCCCGAGGGGGTGGCTGCCGCGAGCGGAGGCGATCTCTTGTTGGGCAAAAATCCTGGAGTGACTTCGCCGGCCTTGGTTTGGTGGTTATGTTTAATTGCGAAAGGGATAATGATTTCTAATAAAATTGCACGGGGCCAAAAGGGCAGCTCGGATAGTGGCAGCAGGGGTAAGAGACAAATGCTAGAAGCCGGGCCCCAGGCGTGGCCGCTCAGACCTCGCACGGTGCCGGGCTGAGGCAGAGGGCATTTCCGGCGAAAAGGGAGCCGAGGGAAAGAGAGGAAGGGGCGTGGGTGGAATTGGGCCGGGGTGGGGGGCGGCGCGGGGGCAGGGGCGCGCGGAGGAGCTGCGGGAAGGTTTGGTTAGCTAGCAAGCGGCGTGCGCTCTAGGAGCAAGTTCGGGGCTTGGAGAGGCCTTTATACCTGGATTGGAAGGGCCAGCGGCAGATTGTGGTACTGGCGAGCAATTGGACTATTGTTGATATGCTAATGAGGCGATTAGGCTGTTGGTAAAGAGCTGGAAAAGGGAAAAGTTTCTACCATTAGAGGGAGATCTCCGAGCGCACACGGGAGCTCTTTCCCTTCTCTCCTCCTCCTCCTCCTCGCCCTTCTCCTCCTCGCCCTCCTCCTCCTCGCCCTCCTCTTCCTCCTCGCCCTCCTCCTCTTCCTCGCCCTCCTCCTCCTTTTCCTCCTCCTCCTCCTCGCCCTTCTCCTCCTCCTCCTCCTGCGCTCACCGCCGGCAGCCGGCACTTTGCGCTTACCCAGAGAGTAGCTCCACTTGGGCGCGAGGCGGAGAGGGACTTATCGGTTCGCGGCGATCCATGAAAATGCTTTGGAAACTGACGGATAATATCAAGTACGAGGACTGCGAGGTAAGAGCGGCGCCGGCTCAATCATCCTCGCGGCCGCAGGCTCGCAGGCTCGCAGGCTCGGAGCTCGACCCTCCCTCTCCTCCTCCTCTCCTCGTGGCCAGCTGTGAAACGCGGGTGGGACAAACTTTCCGCAGAGCAGCGCCTGCCCCTCCGATTCGTGAGAAACGCAGGGGAGAAGCTGGAGAGGGAGAACGTCGAGACGCTCCCTTCTTTTGTTTCTCTACTCGAAGCCGTGTCCTACTTTACCCCTTTTTCTGATCAGTTTTGGCTGTGCCTAAGAGTGGCGTGGAGACGATCCAGGGTTTTTGAGGCAATTGCTGGCGATCGGGCACGCGCCTGTGCACTCCGCGTGTCTCTTCAGCGAGACTGTGAGGGCCCAAGTCACCAGAAAGAGAAAGGAAAGAGGAAACCCTTTCCCTCTTTAACTTCCTTTCTGATCTTTAACAGTCTCTCTTCTATTCATTCATTCATTCCCTCTTCCCTTTCTTCTTTTCTTTCTAAAGAGGTTCTCTTCCCGGATTTGGAGAAGGGACCGCACACTCTGCTCTGAGCTGGGTTGCAACTCCCTGTGACCGGGTCCAACGTGGGGGCACTGATTCCGGTTGCGGGGCTCGCTCCAGATGCTCGGTGCTGCAAGAAGTGCTAAGCAGCTTCTGCCTCTGAGCGACAGGGTTCGAGCACCCCGTGGGGAGTGCGTGTGTGGGGTGTGCGGCGCAGAGCCTGCTGGCAGCTGGGTTCCGGAGCGCCAGCCCCTGCGCCCGCCCGGGGCGGCCGTGGGAATGCTGGCGCGGCTGCGGACCACCTTCGGCGCCGCGAGCCCGCTGGGCAGACAGAGCGCGCCTCCTTGGAAGCCACTTTCAAACCCAGAGTCGCCAGAGCTCGACTTCTTAGGGCAGCCCGGGAGGCCCCTGCGCGACCCGTCCGCCCGCAGGAGGCGCTGGGAACGGTTACAACCGCCCTGCAACGAGCCGGATGGGTCTGAGGCAGACTGGGGGGAAGGCAGAAGATTACCTAAATAAATAGATGACAGTTTCGACTTTTGCTATATTTTTTTCTTTCTCAGCATTTGGAGCTGGGAATGTTAGGCAGAGAGGTCTGAGTGCGGGCGCAGCGGTGGGGGTCTTGACTTCACTTGAAATCAGAAACTGAGTGTATGTGAAGGATGTGTCACTCGCTCCCTCCTCCCTTTTGTTTCTTCAGATTATTTTATTTTAAATCTTTCTCCTTTCAGGCTCCCCACCCCCCTTTCGCCTCCACCCCTCCCCTCGTAGACGGGGCACGGGGTGACATCCAGTGGGTACCGGTGCTCCTCTGGGGGCTCCTGTCGCGCACGGGGAGGGGCTCGGGGACCCCACGTCTGATCAGTCGCTTTGTTTTTGAAGCTGGGGGGTGGGGAGTGGTTCGGTCAAGTTGGAATGAAACTGAGCCTCCTAGGACAATTCACAGCGCACCCGACTGGGCTTTGGGCCGCGGCTCGGGCGTTTCACTTTCGCAGAGGCCGAACCCCAGCTCCAGGTGCGGGCGCCCTGGGCGGGCGGGCTCCGAACCTCCGGCGGCTCCCGGCGCCCATGGGACGCGGGAGGGAGTGAGGGGGTGAACTTGCTCCCCCAGAGGAACCTTGCGGGAGCGCGTGTGAATGTGTGTGTGAGTGAGGCCAAGAAAGATGAGAAAGGAGAGGGAGAGGCGAATAAAGTCAAGGCTGCCTCCACAACTTTGGCGGCTGTGGCGGGCAGGCGCCCGAGCGGGGATTTCGGGTTCCGAGCTGGCGTGGGGCAGTCTGATTGTGCCCGGGCTCTGCAGGGACAAGCAGGAGGCGAGGAGCCGCTTGTTCTGACAGCCCGGCGGGCAGACTGGCAGCAGCGGCGCGCCGGGAGAGCTAGCCGTGTCATCTGGGGAGGCGTCGGGCGGGAGTGGCTCAGCCAGTCGGACGGGTTTGTGCGAGGAGCGGGGAGCCGGTGCCAGCGGCGCCCGGGCTGGACCGCCTCGCGTCCGTGCGCGCCCGGGCCGCATCCCGGCTCCCTCTCCTGGATTCCCGGCCCGGGAGAGCCGAGGGCGGAGCAGCGGCGCCACCGAGCGCACGGCCGCAGTGTCCGAGGGAAGCTCAAGAGGAGGCCGAGGAGAGGGCCAGCGGAGCGCGCGGGCCGGTCCCGGGCGGGGCGCGGGTCATGGAGGAGCCGCGCGGCCGCGGACAGCCGGGTCCCGAGTCCCAGGCCCGGCTGCGGAGCGGAGCAGTCCGCGGCCGGAGAGGGCCGGGACGCGCCTCCCGCACGGAGAGCCCGGTGAACGCCCAGACGCGGCCCCCAGCAGCTCCTGCCCGCTCCGCACGACCCCCGCCGCATCCCGAGGTCTGCCCCAGCCTTTAGGTCTGATTGTCCACGCTCGCTTCCTCTCCCCTTTCTCCTCCCCCGCGGCCTCCCCCTCCCTGCGCTCCGGCTCGGCCCCCTCCTCCTCCCCCTCCCTTCCTCCCTCCCTCTTTCCCTCCCTTCCTCCTCGCGGGCTCTCCCTCCTTCCCTCCCTCCCTCTCCCCACTCCGGCTCCTCTCCTCGCCCACACTTTCTTTCTCACACACGCACGCAGACACATTCTCCCTCTCCGCGCTCTCTCCCTCGGCCTCCCTCGCTCCCTCTTTCTCTTTCACTTTTGCATGCCCTGCAACCTTTTAAAATGTTGCCCCTTCCCTGTGATTCGCCAGACGCCGCGCCGCGGCCCCCCGCGCGCTCGCCCGCTCCCTCTCTCGCCCGCTTTTTGTCTCCGGCGCTCCCGCTCCCCACCTCCGATTCGCTACACTGAGACTCCCGTCAATGGACTGCATTGAGGGCCGGCTCCGGCGCGAGCTGCCTCTCCGCTTCACGCTCGATTTCCAGGCATTCTTCCCTTATTAAGTATTCGTGTAATATTAATAGTCATGAATATCTGCTATTAGGAGGCTCCAGGAACGCTGCCCAGCGCGGTTATTAGAAGCTCGAGCGAAGCCGCCGCTAAGGACAGAGGGGGAGACACGGATTAAGGAACACGCACACACACACACACTCACACCACTTTTTCCTTTTTGGGGCTTTTTCATTTTTGAAAGAACTTTGAATCATAACCAGTCACGGCAGGATAGAGGCCGTGGGTTCGACCAGCTGAAGGCGCCTCGCGCATCGTGGTTCAAGTTCGGATGGATCCGAGCCGGGCTCCCGCGCTCGGGGGAGCGGCGGCGCCGTGACCGGAGTCCTGGGTGGCGCGGGGCTCTCGGCGCCTTTTGTGCGGGGCTCGCTCGGGCGGCGGGGCAGCCGGGCGCTCCGGGCTTGCTTGTGTTTTTCCACCCTGACTCGTTACCCCAGACTCTTCGCAGATGTTAGTTCACAGTTTTTCAGCTATGGTGAGTCCCACCCCGACCCCAGCCCTGTTTCCTTAGGAATTCTGTTCTGGAAACCTGGTGCCGCGGAGCTGCCTGAGACTTCGGGTCTCACGCCCAGGTTTCCTTCAGGACATCCCCTCCATTTGCATTTCCCCCCTTTCCTCCTTTCTCTCGCTCTTTTCCTTCCCTGAACCCAATGCATTGCCACCCCAGTCCCCGTTCGCCCTCCCGGCGCACGCAGACCTACCTCGCCGCTGCTTCCCGAGGCGTTTCTCGTCGTGTTCATCCTTATTTCCTTGAGTCTTCGCGTGTTCCCGAGCTGTTCTCCACATTTGATGCTTAATCTGTGTGCAGGAAAAGCGCAGCCCGGTGTGTCCCCTACCCTCGGGCCTGCGGCGGAACCTCCGAGGGTTCGCTTTCCCTGAAGTCAACTCCGTTCGCTTGTTTTGCAAGCGAATTGCAATGGAGGAACACAAAGTCAGGCGTTCCTTCTGCCCTTTGGGGCTGGGGTGGAAGGGGCGGGGGCCTTCGCCCCGGGGTGCACCTTTCTCTTTTAAACCCAGTAAGGCTGATTCTTTCTATTTTAAACTTTGACTTGAAGTCCTCCTCTCCTCTTCCATATCATAAATCGACTCTGTCGAGAAAAAGGCTCCTAACTGAGGAAGCGAAACAGACAGATCCCCATCCTGCAGTTAAAACCTTCTTTAAGCTGGTAATTTAAACGTGTGTTTTCGTTACAACCCCTCTGCGAAATACGTTTTTATTTAAATAGTCATGAAACGGTAATAGTCTTTGAAGAGCCTTTATGACTTTTTTCCTGCAAATAAATGAAAGAAAGTAAACAATAACGCAGTGGCAGACAGGTTCAAATCCAGGGGGAAAGAAAAGGCCGCTTCTGCTGTTCAATATTTAAGGAACTTTCATTTGGCTTAAGAGAGCTTTCACGCCGCAGTTGAACCGGCTGTATTCCAGGAGACCTTTTTCTATCTTTTCCCCACTTTGAAAGAAACGCCTAGGGAAAGTCTCTTGTGCCCCTACGTTTACACAATCTAATTCCTCTGCGTTTTTTGGAAGGGCCTGTTTCACCCCTGGGATATTTTCTGAAATGTACAACTTAGAGCCGATTTTCTCGGCGGCCTGACGACAGGAGCCGGCGATTTCCCACGCAGGCTTGCCGAGTGGATTTTGTACGGACAGCGGTAACTCGACGCCTGATGTCTCGCTCTTTCCCTTCCTCTCGCTCTCTTCTAGGACCGTCACGACGGCACCAGCAACGGGACGGCACGGTTGCCCCAGCTGGGCACTGTAGGTCAATCTCCCTACACGAGCGCCCCGCCGCTGTCCCACACCCCCAATGCAGACTTCCAGCCCCCCTACTTCCCCCCACCCTATCAGCCTATCTACCCCCAGTCGCAAGATCCTTACTCCCACGTCAACGACCCCTACAGCCTGAACCCCCTGCATGCCCAGCCGCAGCCGCAGCATCCAGGCTGGCCCGGCCAGAGGCAGAGCCAGGAGTCTGGGCTCCTGCACACGCACCGGGGGCTGCCCCACCAGCTGTCGGGCCTGGATCCTCGCAGGGACTACCGGCGGCACGAGGACCTCCTGCACGGCCCACACGGGCTTGGCTCAGGACTCGGAGACCTCCCGCTCCACTCCTTACCTCACGCCATCGAGGATGTCCCGGTAAGAGGCCGCGGCCGAGCGGGAGGGAACGCGGACCCCTGCGCCCCAGACCTACCCCCAGAAAAGAGATCGGAAGCTTACGGCCTGTGGGCCTGGCTTTTCCCCAATGATACCTTCTTTTAAAAACATTTATTTTATTGGGAGGGGCGTTTTGAGGAGCCACACAGACAACCAAATTAAGAAATTAAAAAAGTAGTTTGGAGTTCTGCCTCCAGAACAATGGGTTCCTGGAGCTCCTTCAAACAATGCCTGCGTTACCATTTCCACCGTCACTGAAATAAATCAGACAAATGTCACTATTAACAATATCTTCCCCTCTCAACGACAGTAAACTGTTTCAATTGCGAGAGGATCTAATTCTACCGCTGAGTCTGGCATGGGGATTTCTCCTCCTGGGAAAGATGTTACATTCAACCAAAAGAGCTCATTAAATACCCTCGAAATGTAAAAGAAAAGTGTAAAAGACATACTAAGAAGATCATTTCAACTAGATTTTATAAGCACTAGTGAAATCTAAAAGTTATGCATACACCCTATTCTGATTAAAGAAAAGTAAGTAGCAAACCCAAGCAGGGGGACATTAAAATGCAGCCTTCTTCTCCTCCTAGGGGTGCTAAGTGGTGACCTCATAAATCATTAGCTGGGTTCTCAAGCCTATCAGAACCTGCTACACCCTATATTAAATTGTTTCGAGACTATTGGGTAATACGTTGAGTTCTAATTCAGTTATCAATAAATGCAGTTTAAAATGATTTCTAAATAAGCGTGGCATTAGCACATTTACTATTTACAATGCAAACTAGCCTACTGATAATTTGAAAACACTTTCTGAAATTGAACTTAAACCAGCATCTCTGCTTCAATTCTATATATTTATGGTTTCCTCACAACCTTCCTGAAATGGAATTAGAGCAAGCCAATAATTTTATTAAAGCTGTAAAGGCTTCTGTTAAAGTTGCTTTTCTTTGGAGAGGAAATGTATCTGGATGTGATTTTTGTTAAAATGCTATTTCAAATTACTGGATCAAATATTGCAGCAATATGTCCGTTGACAGTTTAATGATTACTACATTAGATTGTAAGGAAAATGGTCAGATGAACTTACCTGCTTGCTTGGTGAATTTAAAACTAAGTTCCATAAGAAAATAGAAAATTTATTACATCTCTCATTTAGCCCAGTTAATCACTGAAATTTGTTGGTTCTGTTTAGCAGCCCTTGCATGGAAAGTAGGAAAGTAGGTTTAGTAAGGTTACTAGTAAGTATCGTAAGGTTTAGTAAGCTGTGTGTGTGGGTGTGTGGGTGTGTGTGTGTGTGTGACAGAGAGAGCTGGATCACACGTCTTTATAAACTGATAGTGAATTTTTTAGAAATAAAATGAGAGGAGCAATAATCTGTAACAGAGCAATTTAAAAATGAACTGGAAGTTATGATGGTTTTAGTTCCCTTTCCCAAAGAGTCTCTGAATCGTTTTTTTTGCCTGCCCTTTGGAAATAATTGAATTGCAAAATAATGTTGCAAGCTTTTTGAACTACAGCGAATTAGAATTGCTCTGCTTTGCAAGAATTCCAAGGTGGCTGGTGTGAATTCTTAACACCGGTATAATCACTCTTTGTGGTGAAATTGGTTAGTAGGAAAAATCCACCAAAAGATTAAATAAAAACAAGAAAACTCAGTTGCTGCTCTTCCCTCTCCCTCCCCCACCTTTTAAGAAAAAAATTCTTTCAAAGGAATTTGGGTCAAGAAAAAGGTTGTTTTCTATTTTTTCCATTGCTACAACAGTTAACTTTTAATAAGAATGACTTGTAAATATTTTAAAAAATCAAATCAATAGTGAAAATTATTTAATCATTAATATCTCAGTGGGATTTTAAACTTAACAGTCTTCCCTGTATGGACAAGGTCTAGAAATAACACAAATAAAAGTATTATGCCACACTACATTTACTTTATGGGTTTAGGGTGCATGCATAAAGGGATCATATTTCCCCATATAGTTAAAACACAAGAACTGCAGCAGTAGTCATTTCTGAACATTTCTCAATTTAATTATACTTAAATCCTGAAGCACTTTAGGCAAGTTACAAATGAGAGCATTGAGTATAATAAAACCTGTAATAAAGCAACTTAGTACCATCCACCCGGAATCATTGCGATCAGGCACAATTAACAGGAGCATAAATCCAAGACAGAATGGAAAATGTTCAGATCAGTATTATTGTTGGACAAAGACTAGAGAAGGAAGTAATAGTTTTTTAAATGGTAATGCCTGTGTTTGGTAACGATTGCAAAATCTTCTATCTCAGCAGCCCTGGCGCTAATTTGTAAACACAGCCAGACATTATATTGCCTGTCAGTTTCTGCATTAGAAAACATGATTTCATTTTACTTTCTAATCACGTTTGACTCTAGTGTGCACGTATACCCATCCATCTGTAAAAAAAAAAAAAAAAGAAAGAAAAGAAAGGAAAAACAACCCACACCTACAAACCTGCTGCTGGACTACAGGATAGCAACCTCAGAGGTTTTTTATTTTTGATCATTTTCATATTTCTGCCCTATCTGCCTTAGGCAGCAGTCTTTTAAAAAATTTATTTGGAGATTTCCATAAGTAAAGGTGTGTGTATATGTGTTTGCTCCTTATTACACGACCCAAACGTTTTCCAACACCCTCCTGTTACTCCCGCCCGTCATTTCTATTGTGTTTCTCTGGCTTTTGCTGCCTGAACACCTAAATTGCTGAAGTCCAAAGCCGCTGAGGCACCAAACTAAAGCTAGGTGCATTTCTAAATGTTGATCTGACTGTGAGAAAGATTAGGTGCTCCAAAACTTGATTTAATTTCCAAAGAAAGTTTTATTCCTCACCCCCACCCTCTTCAACGTAGATTATTTGCTGGGGACAGGAGATATTGGCCATGGATGTTCAGTGAAACCTCTTGAGTTGCAAAGCCCCAAATTCCAATAAGCCAAGAAGAGATGTTTATGTATAAATGTCATCATACAGGAGGGGGAAGTTCGATTCTACACCTTTCCCTCCCCCCATCTTGCAGGGAATATTCATTTCCTTTTGTTTTGATTATACACTTACATCCATATGTATCCTTTTGTTGCAGCATGTAGAAGACCCGGGTATTAACATCCCAGATCAAACTGTAATTAAGAAAGGTAAGCCATTTCCTTCTGCATTCCAAGCATGTCTTTACAGGCAGAGTGCTATTTAAAAGAACTTGCAGAGCTGTATTTATTTTTTTCAAATAGAATTTCCTAAAGGCTCAGAATTAGCAAATAGATAGGCATAGAACAGCAATGCTTAAATAATCGGGCTTTCAGTATGTTGGTAATGGCAATAGGCTACCTTTGTTCTGATTCATGTTTTGACTATTTAATTTAGTTTAATGATATTTGGGCAAACATGAAATGTGCAATAGTTGAACTGATTTGGAAACATCATTTCAATTTTGAAATAGATTAAGTTAAGTTAATCCATTGTGTGGAGTTAAGGCCGTGAGGGTTAAGAACTATATAATACTAAAATAGTACAAATAATATTAATATGCAGACAGATGATAAAAGGCACTCTTTAACAGGAAAAAACCATTTCACATTCTTCAATTTAGTTTCTTGTTAGCTGTTTCAGTTTAAGGGTTTTAAAACTTTGTGAATTAGGTTAACAAAAATTTAACTTTGGTTAAAATTAGCATGTTGAAGATGCTAATAATCAGGATTATTAGCATACTTGTTCAGAGCAGAAATTGTTAGAAAAGTGTCAAGTGATTTGGATGGATTTGTAATTTGTATTGTTTAGTGAGTAGAAATAAAGTTTACTGAATTAATTGCTATTCACTCCTGGTGGCAGCTTTTTTTTTTTTTGGTTATGGTGGCGATGTTACATTTCAGGATCCTAGGCACCACCAGAGGACGATGCTATATAAAACTGTTCTCATTTCTAACCCCAATCAGTATATTGTTAGCTAGTTTAAAGTTTCGTTTTTGCATCTGTGAAGACTTTGTCACGTCAAATTAGATGTGCAAGGGATAAATCTTAAGAGATGCTCTTTCCAAGTCGACATGATAATTGGCTCTTTTATTAGTAATCTCTCAAGAGTTCGTTTAACTCCTATTGTCTCTATTAGCCTCCCCAGAGCTATTAATGTCACAAGTGATCTATCCAAAACCTAGAGCCCCCCACCTCCCCACACGTCTAGAATATCCCCATTAAAGAACGCATGAGGAGCCAGTGATGAGAATGTGTGCATATTAAATGTCTCTCCAAGTGGAATTTTAAAATACAAATGTATACTGTACTTAAATGGGTTGTGAATACCTTTGAATTACATTGGTGTTGAGAAATGTAATGCACTGGTATACTTTCTGCTGGTCTTGAATTTTTTTCTAACAGTGGTGGGTCCAACAATAAAGAGCTTATGGTTTTAACTAGGAAGAATATATCCATCCCCCTTTCCCAAAGGCGGCGCCTGAGCGGAGAGAGACCATTAAGTATTTGCTCAACAAAAGGGCACATTGCTGTAATCTACTGTAGGCCTGTTCCTCATTCCCCCACCCCCAGTTCAAACTGAGCTTGGAATGGATCTCCGAAACTGAGTCTTTTTCAAAACTGAACATAGGAAAGGACCTATTTATCAAGATGGGACATGTGCGATGTGAATCCACAACAGAATCCACCACTTCCCAGCTTGGTGCCGCAACTGAAAGGCTCATTTACAAGCTGCTGTAGCCATCTAAACTGTTGACTGATTTTCATAATAGGTCTTTGAAGCAATTTTTCCCCAACACTAAACCTCTCACCCCGCAAAACCCCAAAGTACACACAGCTTGCTCTCGCTTTGCAAATATAACCGCCTCCCCTGCGTCTCGTGTGGGGCCCACTTCGCCCATCCCTAGACGGCGCCCTGGCGAAGAGGAAAGGGTCGCGGCAGAAACGCGGGCCGGCCAGGCTGGGGGCGGGCGGGGCCGCCTCCCGGCCGCCGGGAGAGGCGGGGGCCCGATTCCGAGCAGGGAGTAGAGCTCGGGCTAGAAGGGAAGTGAGAAAGTGGGGAAAAGAGCTCCAGAATTTCAGAGCTGGACGGGAAGAAAAGCGGCAGCTGCGGCCCAAGCCTTGGAGCCGGCCCTGGGGCAAGGGCCGGGGTAGGGCAGGACCCGGGGGATCCTCGACGCCCACACGCAGCCTCCCCGTCTGTCTCCGCAGGCCCCGTGTCCCTGTCCAAGTCCAACAGCAACGCCGTCTCCGCCATCCCTATTAACAAGGACAACCTCTTCGGCGGCGTCGTGAACCCCAACGAAGTCTTCTGTTCAGTTCCGGGTCGCCTCTCGCTCCTCAGCTCCACCTCGAAGTACAAGGTCACGGTGGCGGAAGTGCAGCGGCGCCTCTCACCCCCCGAGTGTCTCAACGCGTCGCTGCTGGGCGGAGTGCTCCGGAGGTGAGCCCGGCGCGGCCCCGCCCGCCCCGCCCCGCGGCCGGGGGACACTGCGCCTGCGCCGGAGCGGCGGCGGCCGAGGCGCAAACGAGCCTAGCGCCGCTGCCCTCCCTTCGCGGGAAAAGAAAGAGGCGGGGAGAAGAGCGAAGAGCTGAGTGGGTGGAACCTGGGGGCGGGGCGAGGCGGCGGGCGCTTGCGCTCTCCGACGCCTTCCTGCGCGCTCCGGTTTCTGTGCGCGCTCTCTACGCGGCTGCGCGCTTGCCGCGTCCTTCGCGCCCCCTCCGCGCGCACGCGCAGCTCGCTCCGCCGGGCTCAGTCCCGGCGGTCGCAGCCGCGGGGCGCAGTGCCGCCGCGTTTTCTCTCTGCGCGCACCTTGCAAGCCTAGGAAAGTTCCTCTCAGGCTCTTGCTTTGCCTTACCTCTGTGCAGGGTCTCCGACGGCAACTGGCCGATCCTTGTGTAGGGTCTTAGTAGAATGGCTTTTAACCAAAGGAAGAGAATGGTTTCCTGTTGAGTTCGCACGCCGTGCCCCCTGGTCACTGTCACCTCTCGACCCCCATGCTGAGGCGCTCGCGTTTGATGGTTCCAGTTTACCATTCGCTGGGCCCCTGATGCGTGCTAGGCTGGGTGCGGGCACGTTTACGTGCATTATGTAGTCGCTGCCAATGAATGCATCTGTTAAATGCATAGCCAAGAATTCTTACCTTATCCCTGCAAGGCCTGAATGATTCATTTAGTAGATAAGATTTTATAAGGGTCATCAAGGTAAAGCACCTTCCCTCAGGGCAAGTTTCTCCCAGCTGTGGGCTTCCTCCTCGTAGGATTCCACTCATTGTGAGTTGTGGGGTTTCTGTTGAACTTACCCAGATAATATGTTTCTTCTTCTTTTCCTCTTTCTCCTTAAATAAAACCAAGAACTTCATTGTTTTTACTTTTATTCATTTATCTATTTATTCATGCACCAACAGTTCCACTCTGGTAGGTATACCACATACAACGCCTATAAAGAGGCGTTCATTTTAACATCAACCATTTTAATCTTCCTCCTTCACAGTCATTTTTGCTCTCCCTTTGTAATCTTTCACTGACACAGATCCTTTCTCTGCCCTCTGCTTTTTCTCCCCTTCCCCCATCCCCAATATTGGAGACTGTTTACCTAGGGGAGTATAATCTAATCCACACAATTAAAGAGCACTTGAGTAGGGAATAAAATCTGAAATTAATTAATTTGCTGTTTTATTTAAACAATTTATCTTAACCACTTTCTGATTATTGGAGTCTATTTAGACATCTGTTTAGAACCGCCTCCATTGTCTTGGAAATCAGTGAAATTTTTAGAGGCTGATATCAGCCTTTGACATTTCCAGTTAGGCTGGTGACATGGCATGTAAACAGTTGGTGAAATGAATTTCCCATTGGAACTAAAGCCAGAGCAAGAAATGTGAGAGTGATGATAACTTTGGTTACTCTGAACAACCTAACAGCAGATCTTGCAAAGACAATTTAAAGACCCCATTGGGATTTGTGTGATTGTAACGGCAGGGAAAATATACAGTAATCAGTTGAACTCAGGAATACCTCAAACCCTAGAGATCAGAGCTGTGTTTGTTTGTTTGTGGTTCTTCTTTAGAGAGTTGGGAAATCAAAACCTTTCAACCTGCCACAAAAGTTGCAATAATAGCTGAAGGGGGGGGGTGCTTTACAGTTTAACAAGCATTTATCTCCTATGATCTTTCTGTACTATTTCTTCCTAGGTTCTTTTCTTTAAATGTCTTGGGGCCATCCTTCTCTATTTTTAAAAGCCCATTCGAGGAAGCTTTCACAATGATTTTTTTAAAAATGTGATGCAGAGCAACCCAATGTTTTCTAAATCCCTTTCTCGAATATATTTTTGAAACAGGGCGAAGTCTAAAAATGGAGGAAGATCTTTAAGAGAAAAACTGGACAAAATAGGATTAAATCTGCCGGCAGGGAGACGTAAAGCTGCTAACGTTACCCTGCTCACATCACTAGTGGAGGGTAAGCGAATCCACTTCCTAACTAGAAGGGAACTGCCCTCTGGGAAAAAGAGTAATATTTAGTGGGTAGATATTTGGTTGTATTTTGGATCAGTTGGGCAGTTTCATCTTTCCAGAGATTATAGCCGGAAGTGAAGGGAATTCTTGCATGGTAAAAAAAAAAAGCTATTTGCGTTTATTTCTATTCTTCTTCCTTCTTCCCCTCTACCACAAAATTACACCTTCTCAGTCCAATTCTGACCTCAACAATGTACAAATTTAAGAACTGCACATTCTCCAAGTTCCTGTCTCCTTTAAAAAGCTCAGCAGTAAATCACTTAAGTTATTCTGACATCTGCGTTTGAGAAATGCGTGACCATTACTTCCTGAATTAATTTGGGAATCTTTGACCTGCATCCTGATTTAAGACTATCCTGAAAGCTCAGGGTTATATGCCCTTTTTGGTTTTTGTTTTCCAAACATATGCTTCCTTATCTTGTGTTCAGTTGTGCTTCTCTCCTGGAGGGGAAGAAAAGTGAGCAATTTTTGACTTTGGATTGTTTGGATATAGAAAGAAAAAAGAAATATAAGCATTGCAAAAAGTTTCTCTTGGCAGTTTTTAACACACATACACACTTCCAAGCTCCTCAAAGCAAAAGGCCAAACTTTGTCCTCACTCCCTGCTCTAGATAAACTGTCACCAGAATCCACTCACATTCCTACCTCCTCTAGATTCCTAAGTTTTTCTGATACAAAATTGGCTTAAGTTTGGAATGAATGGATAGCTCTCTTGTGTTTTTCTTTGTGTCCCATTGTAAATGTCTCATGCTGATAAAGAAAAAAGGCACTTAAAAGTACAGGGCAGATTTAAAAACTAGCATTTATATTTAAAGAAGGCATTTTATCTTATTTATATCTTGTATTTGAGGAGATATATTACACTTGAACTTAAGTTCTAGCTTTATAAATTACTTTAAAAAAGGTTTACAACAATGTATTTGAGGAGGAATCCTATGAATTCCATTTGTTAATGTTGTCAAAGATGATAATAATAGTTGTTTTAAAAAGCAGCAATTGTTCTGTGCCAGAAACTCAACTACAGTGGTATTATATTAAAAATAATAACAATACAGGGAGAGCTCACTATTCATACCCCAAAAGAATTATACGCCAAGAAAATGGTAGTGGTGGCTTAGGGTGTAGCGTGAGAGTTAGTGTGGGTTTGAGGGTTGAGTGCTGTAGCAGGGAGGCAGTTTCTGGAGAACTGTTATTGTTTGTGATCCGCTCCATTTTATGGAAACAAGCTCTGCGGAGAGGGCTTTGATGCTCTAATTGGCGCATGCGTTCTTCCGGAGCTGGAGCTAATGGCAGGAAGCCCTGCAGTAAAAACCAACTGGTTCAGGAAATTAAAACCAAAGATTCGAAAATCAACAACACAGACAGACTCAGTGGAGTGACCCTCAAATCCTCTTGGTTAATCGGTTTGGATGAACAGATAATTATATGTGATCAAGTTAAAATGTAAACCCTCAGTTGTTCCCTTGCAGAAAAGCTCAAGGAGTAATTATGAATATCATTTATGAATGTGTTGATAGGTGTGAGTTTGGAATACAAGAAACATTTAAAAAACATTGGGGGAAATGTCATTCAGGGTAGGGGATGGGACCGGATGTTGGTGGATGAGATTTACATTTTCAAGTGATCTTGGCCTTCTAGAACAAGTGGTCAGGTTTTTTTTCCTGATAAATGCATCCACCAGATCCTACAGAGAAGGAAATAAAATGCATGAAATGAGAAAACAAGTAGTTTGTGTTTCCTTCAACATCTGGGTTAAGGAAATGAGGGAATTGGGAGAGGGGAGGAAGTTTGGATCCCCAATCTTCATTCTCTTGCACTGGCTCCCTGCTCTCACCTCTTGCCAGGAGAAGCTGTCCACCTAGCCAGGGACTTTGGGTACGTGTGTGAAACTGAATTTCCTGCCAAAGCAGTAGCTGAATTTCTCAACCGACAACATTCCGATCCCAATGAGCAAGTGACAAGAAAAAACATGCTTCTGGCTACAAAGTAAGGCATTTACCTCTGCGGGGTCTCTGTGGTGTCTCATTGAAAAGGGAAACAAAAATCGTCATTTTTGCTCTTCCTTTTCTCCTCTTTTCCCTTTGTGTGAATCAGCTTTGTTGCTGCAAATATTGAAGTTTCAACAAAATTTTATAAACCATAATCTATGTTGGGCCAAGTGGAGTGCGCCTGCAGTCCCAGATACTCTGGAGGCTGAGACTGGAGGATCATTTGTACCCCAGAGTTTGAGACCAGCCTGGGCTACATAGCAAAATCCTGTCTCTTAAAAAAATAATAATAATGTAAATCATAATCTTCATTAAAAGGGAAATACAAGTGGGATTGTTGGTGTGCTCCCATCTTTTTCCTTTCATCTGTTCCACCTTTTCTCTCTCTCTTTTTTTTTAAATTAATGTGTATGGGGATGCAGTGCAGGAGGAATTTAATTGAAGCTGAGGATAGATTTGTGTCTGTGTTTCAGAAAGACAAGAATCAATCCTCAATGAGGTAACAGGCTTGCTTGCCTATATCAGTTTTTGTCTCGTATCAATATGTTCTCCAAGGGCAAAGATTAAGCAGTGGCCTGCAAAATGTGCAAGCCAGAAGCTGTCCTAGTTTTAACCCTAATCCCTTATTCTATTTCTCCCTCCTTAAAGGTGCCACACACACACACACACACACACACACCCCACATAAGTTTTAGCCTACAGGCAAGATGTCAAATAGGTTTCAAAATGGCCCAAGTTATATTCCCATCGGTGCCTGGGCTGAATAGGCTTCTCCAGGTGGTGTGTGAAAAGAAAATGACTGTTTTGATATGTTTTCTGGAAATTAAAAGGCTTGTTTGGAAGCCCTTAATTATCAAAGTCGATGTCACAGGAGGTCATGGAACCAGAGGGCAGAGAAGCTAAGGCCTTGGGTGACTCTGTTTCTGGCCTGGGGACATCAGCTGGCCTTGAAATGGGGAGCCAGTCAGTGGTCCCCACTCTTCCTCCTCTCCGCCCCCACCTCCTCCGCAGGCCAGGCTGCTGCCCCTCAAGGAAGGCCCCAGCTAGTCCTTGCTTCTGCCCTCCAAGGAAGGCCCCAGCTAGTCCTTGCTTCCTAATTCGGGGACAGAGGTTCCGGTGTGCAGGCCTCATCTACCTGTATTTCTGACTTTTCAAGACCTTTTCTGAAATTTAAACTTTTCCCTCAGCTTGCTAAGCACACCCATATTCACAATTTCCCTAAAGAATTTGTATTTTGAAGTATGTGAGAAAAGAGGAGAAATGGGAAATTAAAATGTTTATTTCTTCTTCCCAAACACTATCTTGACTTATCTCCAACTCCAGATTTTTTTGTGCCATTTTTTCTAGAGGCAAAATAGTCCCAAGCAAAGTTTTGCCTTTCTGTCCAAAGTCAACCTAATTTGATTTGAAGGTGAATGAGTGGAAACTCCATTCCACACACTGCTGCTGAGGTCTGTCCAGAGGAGCAGGGAAGAGGATTTTCATGATATTTTGAATGGGAAAGCTAATGGCTGCATGGTATTGGGGAGATGCTTGTGTTTCTCACTTCTGGTCTATTTCCCTTTTGTTTCTTTCTCTTTCAATGTGTGAAGTATTTTCCTGTGTTTAGGATGTTTGGTGTAAGGGAAAAAGGTGGGGATAGAAGTTTGGCATCTTTAAGGTGTGTGTGTGTGAGAGAGAGAGAGAGACAGAGAGAGACAGAGAAAGAAAGGGGTGGAGGGAGAGAGTCAACTGTGAAAGTAGGAAGGCCATGCATTTAAAAAAGGAGAGGTGATTCGATCTCCCAGCTTGTGGCCACACAGTCTGTCTCCATGGCCATGGGTCATGTCAGGTGCCCGCTGGATCCAGGCAGAGGTAACTGCAGGGAGAGAGAGAGGTTCTCTCTGCTGCCACTGCTGCCCAAAGGGGATCTCATGTCTCTCTCTCTCTCTGCTCCACTTGTGCTGCAGACAGATTTGCAAAGAGTTCACCGACCTGCTGGCTCAGGATCGATCTCCCCTGGGGAACTCGCGGCCCAACCCCATCCTGGAGCCCGGCATCCAGAGCTGCTTGACCCACTTCAACCTCATCTCCCACGGCTTCGGCAGCCCGGCTGTGTGCGCCGCGGTCACAGCGCTGCAGAACTATCTCACCGAGGCCCTCAAGGCCATGGACAAAATGTACCTCAGCAGCAACCCCAACAGCCACACGGACAACAGCGCCAAAAGCAGTGACAAAGAGGAGAAGCACAGAAAGTGAGGCTCTCCTCCCGCCCCGCCCCTCCCGCCTCGCCGGCCCTGCGCGCCCACCCCCTCGGTCCTCCCCGCCCACCGCCCGCCGCCCGCCGCCCGCCGCCCGCCGCCGGCGCGGGGGACGGCTCCGGATCAGCAACCCTTTCTGCTGCTGCTACTGCTGCTGCTGCTGCCGCTGCCGCCGTCGCCGCTGCCGTGCTCGGTCCTGCTGGGTCTCTGGGACTGCTCGCTCGACTGTCAGTGGGGCAGCCGCCGCCAACTCAGCCTCAACTTCCCCATCAGCACCAACACCCCTTTGCCCTCAAGTGGAGCCTAAGAGAACAGAACAGGCCTTGAAGCCAGCAAAGAAAAGTTCTGTCGAGTTTGTGAACCCTTTTTTTTTTTAAAAAAAACAAACAAACAAACAAAAACAACAAATCAACGACAACAAAAAAATTTAAAAACTTTTTTTTCTAAAAAAAGAACGTAAAATTAAAAAAATATATATATTATATGAGCTTCATGGGACTGATTCACCACCTTCCCTTACATACTTCAGTTCAGATTGTAGCCATACTTAAAAAAAAAAAGCAAAAAGGATAATGACATTTTTATCAGTATTGTGAATAAACTTGAACACAAATACACGAAGTTCCATGTTATGTCTTCAGTTGTAGAAGTTTTTCCTCTTCAAGGTAAAGCGACCAACTTGAACTTTCTCTGGAAACACGATTCACAGTTATATAAGGGAATCAGTGTTCACGTCTCTGTATATATTTATTTATGTGTAATTTAATGGGAAATGTAAATATGGTGAGTCTGTTTTAAGCCTTTTTTTTATTTATCTGGTGATCTCGTTTACCTCTTGTTTAGTGGGTTTTGAATCTTCCCTATTAGTTCTTCATGTGGTTCATGGTACTTATTTAGAAATCCAAGGTTTTGGGGATTTTTTTTCTCTGGGATTCATGAATTTAGCCCTGTTGTAGCATGTTAAAGGTGACAATGGAACAGCTGGACAAATAAAAAAAATAAAATTTTATATATAATTAGCATTATTACATTTAGCTTTTCATTGAACTGAAAGAAAAAAGTGATATTGGACCCTGGAAAGATTTTTAAACTTGAGTGGTTAATAACCCTTCTATGTATTGTAGGGAGAAAAAAAAGTTTATTTTATTCCACTATTCTCCCTTAAAAACATCATTTGAGCAATAAATGAATATTGTGTTTAAGCCAAGGGTTAGGGAATTTTCCTCTCTCTCTCTCTCTCTCTCTTTTTGTTCAGAGAACTTCAAACATTTGGGACCACCTGGTATTCTGTATTTTCACTGGCCATATTGGAAGCAGTTCTAGTTGTATTGTATTGAGTTGTGCTGGCAGTAGTTTCCATGCCTGTCAATGTATCATAGTCCTTTGTTGCCCAGATAAATAAATATTTGATACGCTTTATGTCGATTTTTTTTTTTATTCAGTGGCTGTCTTTACCCAGGCGTATTTTTGTTCTTGGCAGTATTTTTTATTCAGTATGGTTACAGTAATTGAGTTTAACTCTCCCTTGGCAATTGCTCCTTGCAATAAGCAGCTGAACCCATTGTTTCCCTCAAGTATAATAAAAACTTACTTTCAACTTGGAGTTCAGAGCAGGGTATCATTTAGATATTCCACTGAGTCTGTATTCAGACAAATGACACAATAAAACCCAATGTATTCTTTTGGATAAAAGATTGTTTGTACTGCTAAAGGAATGACATACTATCTTTTCCTTACTAGAAACATTAATTTTATTATTACAAATAAAGTTTTATTTTATTTATGTTGATCCTTTAGGTTTTCGTTTGTGTTTTGGAAACCAAAATATAAAACCTTCAGAATCAAAGGTTAAGGATGACAAGGAAGATGGAGGACAGAAGAACACAAGAGCCTTCCCCCACCCCCCCCAAACCACTTTGGAATCTGTCTCAGAGGATAACTGATATTTAAATTGTTAGTTCATTAGCACAAAGGAAATACCCACATCCACCTTCATGTGCTTGCTCAGGCTACTCCGTGGCTAAGACATGTAAATGAGCTAAGACTAGCTCTAGTTTTCTGGGAGGAGAAAAGGAATTGTGGCAGAAACATACATGAAGCAGAGAAAGAGAGGGCAAATCGTCCCCCATTTATTTTAATATTTTATTAAATATTTAGAGATGAATTTACTACTATGCTGTTCTTAAGGAGCTCTTGGGGTAGCAGAGCAGGAGTGGGAAATTGTGTTGAGCCTTGGAATCTTTTCTGTTTGGCCCCTGAATGCCAGCCCACCTCTTTCTATCACCACAGGGCTCCTCTTAGGACCTTTTAGAGATACAAAACGTTCTCTGAGGTGGGGTAGAGAGAGTGGGGGAGGTCTGTGAAGCCTGCCTCTGCAGACCTCTCCTATCTGTCTTCTAGATAGGACAATAGCAGGACTGTGTGCTGAGCTCTGAAAGAAGGAAGGACTTCCTGTACATAAAGATGGCGAATCCAGAGCTTTTGTAAACTGATTTGGAAATTCTTTGCTTTGGAAGTGAAGAGGATTTTTTACAAGAAAACGGAGGTGGTTAACTGGGAGATTTAGAGGAAAGGTCATGGAACAAGTGTCTAGGTAGACATACTGGTGGATATTTAACATTTGTTCATATGGTTTGACATTCCAAAGGACCCAGGAAGCAAAGCATTAGAGAGTGTCCATTTTGCAGTCTTTTGCTTTCTAATCTCCTTGTGGAAGGCAGTGTAAAATCAATCTCAACAAATGAACGAGAGTTGGTGGAGTCTAAATTCTATTTTCCAAAGCCAGAGAATTCATAACAATGGTGGGTTTAAAAAAAATTCAAATGGAAAGTATATTCTCAGAACGCAACGCAGCAATTGTTTTTTAAAGCAGTTATTTATTATTTCCTAGAGAGACTGGTTAACTGTAACGTAGATGTAACAAAATAATGAGGCGAATGAACCCTAACTGTACATACTCTTGACAGAAATGAAATGCACACAGCATCGTAGCAGGTGAAGTGAAGCATTGTCTATCAGGGCTGTTTTTCTTGGCTGCATCTCAGATTGTGTGGGATCCTAACCTCAGGCACAATAGCATTCATAAACAGCCATACATTGCTGCTCTGTCTCCAACGACACATAAATACTCATTTTAAAACGAAAACAATCTTATTAAATACCATTCATTCATATCTGGATTTACAGATGCTTGTTATGTTGGAAAACCTGAACCCAATGTAATCCTTGCATCCTGAGAAAGATAGAAAGGAAATAGTGGTTAGAACATTACAAGGTCATAATAAACAATGGTTTCCAAATGCAGACAATTAGTTATTTTTATTCGGTAGTTGGACATTTTGAGGATCATGGTATTGACACCCTTTCTTTTTCTTTTAACAAAAAATTTAAAAGAAGTTCTATATATGTTTAAGGGATGGGAGGATTAGAGAGTTATTATTAAAAATAATCTTTATTGGACTAACCGAAGGCTATGTGAATTCTGGCTTTCTCTGTTGTGACCAATGTATACTTTCTAAAACACATGGTGATTACTTCACAGGTCAGGTGTTTGTGTACTAACAGTAATGATTCTTTTCGGATTAAACCAAATTAGGATACTTAATTGAAGTATAAGGATGCTTGCTAGACTGTGCTAATTATCATACCCAATTTTTATAGAAACACAATGTTCCTTCCAGTTTGGTAGTCATCATTACCCCCTCTATTTTCCAACACCCTTTAAAAATCACAATCTGATCCATTCCTCCCCCAAATCGAATATTAATAAAATTTGCGTTCTTGATGGAACTACCATCAGGACTGCAATGCCCCGCAGCTGAAATAATATTTAAAATAGAAGGGATTTGACATTTGAGAAGTCAGTGGCTTGAAATACCCAGTTGTACTTAGCTAATTCAGTCCTTAACCTCTGGTTTCAAATAAATCAATTACAGTCGATTCCACTTCAGTTCAGAAGTGCACAGGGTTTTAGTTAATTGAATACATTTTATTCACTTGCTAGGAATATTCATTTATCAAAATTCCAAATTTAATGTACATTTCTTTACAACTTAGGTTATGTTAGACTGCACAATCAGATAAAATTTGCCCTGATTTCTCCAAACCCTGCTTAAATCTAAATTTTACCACTCTGTGAAACAATGTTTTCCCATTCCTTTCTTGACCAAAAGTAAGTTCACAATAATTCCGTATCAGGCAGGAGAGCTGTTTTCCCCCACAAAGAAAAAATCGTATGTGGTCATCAGCCTTGTGTTAAGTTTAAATAGGTTAAGAACAAAGCTGGATTAATTAAGTTTTTAAAAAGTATAGACCTGAAATAAAAAAAAATTACGCATGGTTTCCATTAGAGCTTAACTTTGCTGCAGCTGACAGGTATGACAGCATTTTGTGGTCTTAAAGCCACAGGCCCTTTTTCTCAACCCTGTCTTCCTCTGCCTCCCCCCTCTGGCTTTTGGAGAAGTGCTTGAATAAATACCGAATTGTTAACTGAAAGCAGTACAGTTAAATGTGCCCAAATGAAGTTGTGCTTTAAACAGATATTGATGTATGCAGTGTTTTATATTTATTGTTTGTAGCATCCTGCTGGCAGCAGTTTACTGTTTGGAAAGGAAAAGGGTTAATTAGCGTCATTATCAATCACTAATGCTTGCCTAACGTGTCCAAAGAATAATCAAGTTAGAGGACGGCATGAAGCCAACAGCTGCTTCATCCCAGTTACAGATCTCCTAAGCCACTCAGTTATGGGGTGGGGGGGAGGTGGAGTGGGGAAGAATCCTCATTGCATGGGTAAAAGGGCTATAAAAATCGGGTCAACTCACTAGAGATCTGAGAGGCGGAAAGTACAACATAAATAACCAGCGTTTTCATTCTCTGAGTTACAGGTGCAGAGATGGCAGCCACTGAGGCGAAAGTACTGAAATTTGTTCTTTTCTTTACTTGATTATCCAAGTTGGGCATTGGAAGAAATATATCCATGTTTCTCTATCACTTAGTGGAAAAAGAAATCTAAAAGTCAAGCAGAGAAGAAAAAAATAAAACCCACGCACCCCACAGACAAGCCCAATTCAATTTCCAACATCATCCAACCTCCTCATCCCAGAAGAGTGAAACAACAGAGCCCAGTACACCAGGTAATATCAGTTCTCACACCTCTGTATCCCCTCTTTGGATGCTTAGGGATACTTCTTCTTGTGGATTTCAATGAACAACTCTTTTCTATATCAAACATGGTTTACTACCTGAGATGCACAGGTATACTATCACAGCTTCCTATTAACGATTCATTTACTACAACTGAAAAAGTTTGACCCTGTTATGGATTCACTCTCTAAATGTCTTTAAAAGCATTATTTTGCCAAATTAACCATGAATTCGAACTAAAGACCCCATAAATAATCAGAGTTTATCAACTGTTTTTCTGAAGGCAGGGATTCTCTCTGAGGTAGAGAGTTTACAAACAGTGAGCAGTTGTATGATTGAACAAAACATTGATTTCTTTCCGCAAAAGCAGTAGCCCAAACTCATCTTTGCCCAAACATGAATGAAAATATTCCCAATCAAATTATGCCTTTGAGTTAAGTCTCACCCCAAAAGAAGTCACTGGTGTTCCCCACAGAGGGCATCAGAGTGGGAAGAGAGAAGGATGTTAGGATAGAAAACTACACAGTTTATGTGTATGGGAAGATCTTGTGTTTAAAAAATAATATTCTGCTGTTTAAGATCATGATGAAAAAAGGAAAAGAGTTAAGAAAAGAGATTTCAGGCTAAATCTGGGGGTCCTAACACCAAACTTTAAGTGCTATTCATGTATAAATTGTGTTTCTTTTTTTATCTTTGATACCTGAGGACAGCCCCTAACCAACTATGCTTTTGCAGAGAAGTTTATTTCTTAACGAAAGAGGAATATTTAGTATATTGCTGGAGAATTCTACTATAGAGAAGTAGCAGCCAGGGGAGATGACCTCTCCACAGTGGATATTTACCAAAGGGATTTCTCTCTGTCTCTCTCTGACCAAAAATAAGTCTTATGGTCTTTGGGAGCACTTCCTAGACTTGACTTTCCATACTAATGTCCACTTGGAGATGGGAATATTTTCAACAGCAGAGCAGGAATTTTTTTTTTTTAAAGTGGCCCAAGCTATGATATGCTTTTGCTGTACATGATTTTTCTATGGAAATAAAGATCACGACCTCTGAATTCCAATAACAATCCTAGACACAAGCCCTCCCACTGAAGGTGGTCCAGCAGTTAGGTGTCCATCATGACTCTCAAGTTTTAGAGGTCAAAAGCCAGGGTCCTAGTTTTTTGTGAACAAATCTCTTTCAGCTCTCTCTAGAGCTGCTGTCGCTCAACATCCTTTTAAAATCCAACCTATCCTGGGGATATGGAGAAGAAGAAAAAATATATATATGGTCAAACTAAATTTAGCTAATATAGCTTAAAATAATTTTTCCCCCCTAGGGCACTGAGTTAATGCTAGGATCAAATTTCCGTTGGCTCTGTCAGCCACCAAACCCTATTTCAGGATTTCCCCCGTCTATTCTGGAGCCCCCAGTCTGGCTTGCCTTTGTCCATAGCATGGAATCAGTCCCTGGCGCCAGAGCTCAGCTCCGGGGCCTGGAAAAGGAGGCGGCACGGTGCGCACCTCTCACTCCGTCCCTCCCGGGACCCCGCCCGCCGGCCCGGGCACCGCCCTAGCAAAATTTCCGAAAAATTCCCGCCGGCGCGCGCCCCTTCGAATTAGGAGCAATTCGCCACTTGATTCTGACAGTACGGCGGGGGGCGTGGGAGGAGGGGCGGTGGTAGGGGTGGAGTGGGGCGGGAGGTGGGAGCCCGGCCTGGGGCTGGGCAGAGCGGGGAGGGGAGGACTGGGCAGTGGCTGGGAGGGCAGCCAGGGGCCTGGGCGGCGGCCACCGGCACTCGCGTCCGGGCGAGACCCAATTAAACTGCAGCGAAAGCCCGAGAGAGAGAGAGAGAGAGGTCTGGGACTTGCCGTGCGCCGCCCGTCTCCCTTGGCGCGCTTGCGGGTGCCGTGACCGAGAGCCAGGAGGCTCCAGGTCAGGGTTTTAAGGGCCTTTCTTCACGCGGAGGGCGCTTTAATTAATGATTGGAGGCGGATCTCGGAAACTTTCTGGTTCCACAACTCCCAGAGCAGCGCGAAGTTTCAGCATCCCTCGTCCGGGTGTCCAAGCAGATCGAGCTGCGTGGCGAGCCCACTCCCGCCGCCGCACCCTCCCTGTCCGACCCAGCCTCTCCGAGCTTTCCGCCCTCGACCCATCTCATCAGCTATCTAAGTGTCTGCGCGGCACGTCTCCCGAGCCTTCCTCCACCTGCGCCCAGAGCGCGGCCAGGAACCGGGTGGCCCGGCGGCGCCTCCTGCCGTCGCAGCACTGACCACTGGGCATTTCAGTCTTTACACTAAAACCTTGTTTCATTGCAACTATTCGGTTGACCTCCGATATGGGCTAGAGTTGACATCCCGGCTCGAACTACTTTAGCAGTGGGAAATTCCATAGCGGAGCATTTATCTGACCCCCTCTGGGTCTCCACACCCAAGCTCGCTTGTCACGTTGGGATGACCCGCAAAGAAAGCCTAGAGTGGCGCTACCCGGCAGTCCCAGGCCCATTGGCACCTCTGGGCTCCTCCTACCCCTCCCTTCCCGCTCCCTCCCTAGCCCTCCTCCTCGTCCTCCTCCTCGTCCTCCTCCTCGTCCTCCTCCTCCTCCTCCTCCTCCTCCTCTCCTCTTTGTAAAAGCGCACTCGGACTTTTCCGGGGCGGGGAGACAGGCTGGGCTGGGCTGGGGAGGGGGGCTTCGCAGATAGTTGATATTCCGGGTCCAGCCGCTCTCCGCGCTCCCATTCTCTAAGCTCAGCCGGGGGGAAGTGTCGCCCCGGGCCAAACATATGCTTCTTTCCAGCGCGCTAATCCACCTTCAGCGTGGAGGCATAATTGCTCGAGTGTCCATGGATTCTCGGCGCTTTGTCCCTCGCTGGCTCCCATCAGCCCTGGCACACGCCATTTCAATCAAATCTTTTCAGAAAACTGTCTCCTTTTATCAAGTCCCAGCCCCTGCGAACGACGGGAGCATTTAACAAAACACCCTTCGTGTTCCTCCCACCTCCCTCGGCCCTGGCGGAGCAGCAAGCAGAGATTATTGCAACAACTTTTCATTGAGTTCAGTCTGGGGGTTGGGGGCGCAGGGGGGGGGAGGGAGAGACAGACTGGGAGGGAACACGAACCAACAACAAAAAAGCAACATCAGCACCCCAGACCTCAAACAGGTCTCTTCTAAGCCCGTGGTGTCAGGTGTATTGGAAAGAAAGGTCAAAGGTCACCCTCAAAGAGAAAACATGTTTCATCTCAATTATTTTTTTCTTTGAAACCACAGAAATCGACTGCTTCTGTGGAGTGTTTGGGCAGTCCAGTGGGATAAAAAGACAGGCAGAAACAAGCTCAGCTAAACTGCCAGGTACCCGGTAGGGCCCTGTCTAAAACGATATTAGTGGTGGTCTCTGCCTCAGAAAGCTATGACAAAAAATCCCCAGCACAGATTTCCATGTACATATCCAATCTTTTGTTGCCAGTGACAGGCGTAAATAAAAGTTGAATTTGAAGATCTCTGCCTTGCTAAATGTGGAAGTCTCGAATGGTCCTGATTTAATATTTTGACTGACTTCCTAGCTTCCGGAGAAAAAGCTTTTCATTGATTAGGAGAAAAAGAAAGGAAGAATGACAGAGTGAAAAGGTCAACTCTAGAAAAGACCTTAGAAGCAGATATAAAAAATATTTTTTATGCTGCAGAAAAAAAGATGAAGCTAACTAAATGCAAAAGACTGAGCATGAGGCTTGATTTTGTGTAGCAATTATTATGCAAATACACAAACAGAAGAGATGGTAGTTCTATTATGAGAACACAGCTTTGTCACTTGTTTATAAAATGAGAATGTCTTGGTAATATACAGTTTTCTTCAAATCCCAAGTCACTCCATATTGAGACTGATTTCAGTAACTTAGGTATTTTCCTTCTGCAACAATTTATTTCAAGGAGAGGAAGGCATTGTAAATGGACATGGTCCCTTGTTCTACAATAGAGTGAGTGAGACTTGATGGCTTGGAGCTCCATGGAGCTTGTTGGTGATTCCCCTTCCTCCTCACATGTCAAGGCTAAGGAAGACTGGGAAGTGCTTGAAAGTGATCCTTCAATGCCAATGCTACTGGCCTTGGTCCATGTTCAGAGTGAGATGAAATCATTGAGGTCTTCTTGATTAACCAAATAGATGAGCCAAAGTCACTGTTATTGTCAACATTCAGGTGTTTAAGTCAAACCTTCATGATCATAGTTTAGTATTTGATTGGAAACATTCTGCCTTAAGTCCTCTAAAATGTTCAGGCTGCAGGATGGGAAGTGATAGGACTTTGGGGAAAAGGCTGTTCTAACTCATCCTGGAACCTGGAAAATGAAGTACATTTCTTTGCTAAGTAGCTTTATCTCTTGAGAACAAGAAATCACGTTGTTACATTTATGAAACAGGAAAGAGTGGGTAAAGTCCTTCCAAATGCCAAACATGAGAACTGTCAAAGGGAAGAGGGGATTAGGGTGAGCAATTTTGAAATTTTTATTAATTTGCTTATATTGTGATCTTTTTGTGATTATAAAAGAAAGACTCAAAACACCAAGACCTCCAACCTCTTTTCCTCATCCCTATAGTTACTTGGAGGTGAGGGTGGGAGGTAATGGATTCAGAAGAAAACAATGATCTTGGGAAGAGAGGGAGGTTCATTACTAACCAGAATGGTTTTAGGAGAACCCTCCATTGGGTGAGACCATACTCAATAAACATAATTGTTGCATATTCTATTTCCTACCCCTACCCTCTATAGCCAATTGAGTGGAAGGATCCCAGATAATGGTTCCAAAAGGGAAACTGTTTCCTCCAAATATCAGGGAGCATGGGAGTGTTGAGTCTTAACCTTGAGGATGTTTCTTCCAAGCCAAAATGGTCTTGAGGATTCCCATGAAGTTCAGAGGCTAGAAAACTGAGCGGGTTTCTCCTCTTCTTGCATCATGAGACATGATCAGGTGAGTCCAGCTTCTTGGATTTACTGGAACAAGATGGACTTGGGCAAATCCCATTATTAGGAGATAATTGAGGCTGCACCTGTACAAACTCCAGGAATAGCAGAAAAGAGGAAAATACTGATCAGGAAAATCTAAAATTAAACCAGTCCATTCATAGTGAGACCATTCTTAAAGGAGTTTTTCTTTTTCAAATACTCAAAGAGATTGAGATCTTTCCCAACGCCAGCTACCTCCCACCCCTTTCCAACTCTGTGCTATAGGGCTGTGTAGTGTCTTGCTGATTGGGCTCAGGAAAGCCAGGGGAAGGGCTGGCAGGGACACCTGAAGTGGCAGTCCCCTATTTTCCTCAGTGACATAGCTTAGAAGGGGAGAATCCACCTGTCTGTTTCTGCAGAGGCCCTTTGCCACTAACTCCATTAGGAGATTTGAAAGAAAGGCTGGAGCTGACTGAATAAGGAGGTGCCTCAGGGACTCCTAGGACTGGAAAATCCCTTGCTATGCCCTATAGTATAACTTCCAGCCCTTGGAAATCAGTGCCACATCAACGGAATCAATCACTGGTCTGTGACTGTGAGATGCTAGAGCTACTTAGGAAAGCCATCTCAATAGGTGTTACTAAGTTTGAAGAAAGCCCTTCTGAGGAGAGGAATCTAGAAAGAAACAAAAGTTCAGAGAACCCTCTTGAATTTCCCTCCCACCGGTCATCTTCCCTTCTCCCCCTATTGAACATTTTTTTTGGCTGAACTTAGCATTTCTTTGTATTTCCCTTATTTGCTGAGAAAACCTTAAGAACCTTCCACTAAGCTTAGATTTAACCACAACCTTTACTGATTCTGGCTTATGAAAACCAGACTTCTCCAAGAGACGGGTCTTCTGGCAGCAATTAGTCTGACTTTTCTTTAACAAAATTCTTTGTAATGCCATTCAGAAAACGGGTTGGTAGGCGTTTGTGGCAGGGAGTGTGTATGTGTGTGAGCATTGGGGGGGGGATGGTGTTACAGAAGGCCAATTTGTATGATTTGGTGGAAAAAAAGTCCCAATGTTAGCACATTAACTTTGGGAGCTGTGAAATATTTAATTAGTGCACTGATTGGGATCCTATTAAAATTGGCTCTATTTCTGAAGACTGCCCTGAAAATCTGCTTGTTCCTTTCCTATGTGCAAAGTATAAAATAAAACAGCATTGCCATCTCTCCTTGCCACTGAATGATTTCAAAGTTTAGGAAAGCAATTTATCTTTAAAAGCAGAGCTGCCCGGAACAACCAAAAGATCCAATTAGTGCAGAGGATTCCAGGGGTAGATGTGAGGAAAGGGAGAGAGAAGCTGGAGGGTAAGGGAACAATAGTCTGTCATCAGCCCAGCAGCAGCCTCTCTGTTTCTGACTCATGGGGCAGCAACAGAGCTCTAGAGATGACCCCCCCCGCACATGTGCTTAAAAATCCAACCCCACAACACACACACAACAAACAAGAGACCTATTCATTGAGTCTGCAAAGCCACCTTCTTCTCGTGGTTATGCAAATACTGAATTGAATCAACTTGCTATAACTGTTCAGCCCACTGCTGAAATATGATAGAAAAAAAAAAGTTGAGTATTCTGAGGAAATTGATTCCAACAGTTCATTTCCAGTCGATGTGGATGTCTGTGTGTCTGAAGGTGGAGACACAAACACATCTTGTTAAAGTTGAGGCAGCCATTCTGAAAAGCAGCCTACAATTTTAGATTCCCCACTGCTTTTTCTCCTGGGGAGATAAGAATTCGAGCCATTTGAGATGCCACGCAGCAAACTCCGGGGCAGCGCCTTCCTGGGGGAGAAGACTCCTCTCTGAACTCCCTCCTCATTCTAGTTTCCCTGCGGTTGACAAGACCCAAGGCCCGAAGGGCCAGTTTAATTGAGAGTCCACCCCAGGCGCGAAGGCAGCCCGCTCCTGCCTCGGTCCTGCCCGGAGGAAGGAAGGGCTGTGGGGGCGCCCGGGAGCCCGCTGGAGCAGGCTCGCGCTCCCCTGCACGTTCTGGCCTGGGCGCGAGGACTTTCTTTAGGTTATAGAGAGAACTGGGTCTCGTTCCAGAAAACCAGGGGACACTCTGGGCGTTCCTAAACTTCTCCAGGCCTCCAGAGTAGCTGATTTCGCCAACTTATGGACAATCATGCTTGAAGTATCTGGTTTCCCTAATGCGGAGACCAAGGCGGGAACTTTCTGAGGGGCCCGGGGACACGCTTGCTTTTTGAGAAACCAAAGTGGAGGCTGGCAGGAGGCGGGAGGTCAGTCTCTCCCCTGCAGTCCAAGGTAATGCTCCCAGTCGCCCGACCCTCGGTAGAGTAACCAGTAATCCAATCCCAGCCCAGAACAATCAGGGCAAGCTGCAGCGCAAGCTCTCTGCCCCCATCTCCATCTTACGCATTGTCAAAAAAAAAAAAAAAAAAAAAAAATCCAATCTTTCCGAACACCCAATACATCATTTCAATAAGAATGACTTCACTTTAATAAAGATTTAATACGTTAAATCTGTCTTTGTCGCTGATTGATGCTCCTTTGTCTTGAAAACGATTTGGGTTTCTACTGATCAAGAACTCTGGGGGGAAACGCTGTAATTCAGAGTCGGGGGTGTTGCTGTTGTTTGATAACAGCCCCCGAAGAGCACGGCAGCCCCGCGTGCGCACTGCCACGCGCCCGCGCCCCGCGCCCCGCGGCCTGCTGGCGTTTCCCGCGCGGGCTCGGCGCGGCGGCCCCGCGGCTCTCGCATCCGCCCGGCGCGGGGAGGGGGCGCGAGCAGGGGAGGGGCGCGGGCGCGGAGGGCGGCACGCGGAGCCGGGCGTCTGTCGGAGAATCGTTTGCCCTGAATCACAAATTTTCACGGCTTAAAAAGAAAAGGTAAAGCTGATGTCTGGCTCAATTAATAAACATGGCAATTTCACACCCGGAGAAGGACGTAATTTCGTCCGAGCGCTATCGGCGCCATCACAAAGGGTCAGGGCGCAGCTGCGGCGAACCCGGGTCATTACGGAGTCGGCAGCGGCTCCCGCGCCGGCCCTGCGCGCCTCGAGGCGGGGAATGGCTGCGGGCGAGGCCGGGGCTTCCCCCGATAAAGGACTTACCCGCCGTGCGGGAAATGGAGCCGCTTTCAGACGAGCAGTAATCAGCTCGCAGACGTAGCGCCCGCCGCGGCTCCCCCTTCCCCCTTCTCTATTTACTTTTCACAAATAAAAGACGGAACAAACACCCTCTCCCCTCATCTCAGTCATCCTTCCCGTTTTTGTGTCCTTTTATAACAAAACCACGACCAACACAACACACGCACGCACACATACCTATTTCTATTTTTTAGAGGCTGCCTTTGATTCGCTGTCCATATAAACCTATCGTATCTGTAAATTTCAGGACAGTTGTAGTTGATAAATTCCTGGTGTCAAGATTTGGGGCCAGGAGCTGGGAGACAAGATATTAGCTTCAGTCTCATAATCTCTTAATCACATTACACTTTAAGTGAGCATGTGTAATTTCACCCATCAATGATTTATTTAAGCATTTGGAGCACAATTACTTGTCTCATACACAAATACTGACTGGAGCATTGTTTGCCAGAAAGAAAGCCCGAGATTTAGGAAACAGAACATATCTTCCCCGTTCCATTACGTGCCCCACCTCGGAATCAAAATTCATCTGTAATCGAGACCCGCAGGGCCCATCTCCTCAAAGGAAGGGGCCCCAAAGGCGAATCCACCCGAACCACAAGGGGGGCGCCCCTCCCCCTTTTCTGGGTTTAGATTTTTAAGCAGATCTTCAAAGCTAAAATAAATGCCCATTAAATAGCCGCATGCAAATAGGATGGAACCGGGCAGCTAAACACACAAAGCCCATCTCACATAAAACAAAAGCATGATTGATGGCAACCCGGATGCTCGTGTGTTTGGGAAAAAAATTATACTTGTCCAGTCTCCCAGGTGTCTAAATTATTGAAGAGCGATGTGCATATTTCAACGGGAGAAGGTGGCCGAGGTTAGGGACCCGGGTCGGCGCCTCGAACGCTACAGCGTGGCATATTTGGGCTGGGAAAGACTCCCGTGCAAAGAATTTTAACACATTCTTCTCTGGGCGGCGGGGAGGCAGTGCTAACCTGACAGCTCTGGGGCAAATGGTTAGAGAAAATGGATCGCTCTCCTCGCCCGGGGACACCCCCCGGGTCCCCCTCTGCCAGGCTGACCGCCACAGCCAGCGACCCGCCAGGCTGCAGAGGCGGCGGCAGGGCCCGGGTGGGGCAGCGGCTGGGCGGGCCTGGCGGACGCCAGCGTGGGTCCCTGAGTCCGGCCCAGTCCCGAGCTTCCACTCGCGACGCGGCCGGGCGCCTCCGGGGCCGAGCTCAGGCCGGAGGTCGCCTTCTCCCGCGCGGCCCAGGGCGCTCGGCCCCTGCGACAGGCCTCGGCGAAGTCGGTTCTTTGTTCTGGCACTTTCAGGGCCTGGGAGTTAGGTACCTCTGGGGAGGAGGAGGGGTCTCCCCGCGGGAGGGAGGACCGGTGGTGGGGGCCAGGCTCCCAGCGGGACGCACGGTGGGCAGCTGGGACCCCGCGGCTCCTCCGGGTTTCCTCTGACTGGGCGTGGGGAAGCCGGTGAAAATGGAGGGAACTTTCCACTATCTCATTTTAAATCTAGGAAGGAAACAATTGAAAATAAGCAAGAATCTCTGCCGAGCTCCTCTTTTTCTCCTGCGCTTTTTCTGCTTTGTCTCTCTAACTCTGTAAATGTCTCTCCTCTCCCTATTTCTTTAGTTTTTCCTATCCTCAACTCTCCAGCCCGTCTCTCTCCCTCTGTTTATCTTCGTTTCCTCTCTCTGCCTTCCTCCCCCCTCCCTCCAGCGTTACAAATGTGCAGGAGAGGAAACCGAGCCCCAGCAGTCCCCACAGAGCCACCAGGCGAGAGTGGGCCTGCAGTGTGGGGACAGGCGGGACCGCCTCTTGTCCGGGAGGGAACCCCGGCGCCCCTTCTTGCTGGGCTGAGGGGTACACGCGTGAGCCGGGTGTTGTCCCCTGCATGGGGAGAAGCCAGTGCTTCTGTGCATCGAATGCCACCCCCAGACTTGAATTCATCTTGCTGCTGGAGGCAAGCTTGGCGGATTCACAATAGCAACGACAAAGAGTAATTACATATTAGAAAACAAAACAATAATTACACCACCGAGTTGACACACCAGTCAGAGAAGCACAGTCGCTTGGGCTGGGAACAGCAAAGCCCCCCCCCCCCCCCCCCCCGGCGCCCGCGGCTGACTCAGCAAATCGGAAAAGCCCCCGGCCGCGTCCACACCGGCCCCTGCGAACAGCCTACCCCGGGGCTGGACGGCGGCGCGCTCCTGCTCCGGCCCTGGCACTTGCCAACGGGCCTTAGAGGACTCCCTTAATGAGACCTGATTTGGGGTTTTCTGGCAGAAAAGCATGTCTCAAGTACAAATAACCGGTTTCTTGGAGACCTAGTCTTGTTTTTTTTAATGAAGGTGGATACATAGATTCTTGAGTTTGAACTACTGTGTTATGTCTTTACATTTAGAACAGAGAAAGCCCGTTCTTGCATGTTTATCTACCCAGGCACCTGTCACCCGTTTTTTTTTTTTTTTTTTTTTGGTTACTTTACAGCGCCCTCAGGCAGGGCGTCGTTGGGTTTCGGCTTTCTTCCCTCTAGTGTCAAGGCCGCTGGGGCGCGTTTACTTCCTCCCGGGGTCGGGAGGCCGGAGATGGGGCCAGGCTCGGGACGGAGCAGAGAGGAGCGTGTTCCCAGCCGAGGCTCCTCCCAATCGCTGCCCGGTCCGGGGTCCCTTGCCCCAGCAGTGGGGGCGCCCCCTCTTTCACATGGATCCCCGCCCCCCCTTCAGGGGCTCCAGCGCGTCCCCGGGCTCATTTCGGGGCCGGGGCCTGGAGAGTGGACTAGGGATTGGGGACGGCCGGGAGTGGAGGCGCCGCCGGCGTGCGGCGCGAGACCCGCCGGGACTGCCCGCAGCCCGCTGCCCAGGGGCGGCCCCGTCGCGGTCCCGGTCCCCAAACAAACGATCCGCGTGCCGGGAGAAGATGCGGCTGAGCTGGCGACACGGGGCCTCGCCCGCAGAAGATTGAGCCAGGGCCTCTATTCGGGGCTCCAGCCCTGTCTTCCCGGGGTGGGGCCCGCCTCACGGGCGAGGGGGCTGAGGTGCGGGCGCCGGCGCGCTCGTGCCTAGGGCGCGTCGAAGGGCGGGCGCCCAACCGGGCCGTGCCTCGCCGGGCGCGGGATGCCGCGCACGCGGGCCGGGAAAAGCCCGGGGCGCCCTCTGGGGCCCAGGCGGGAGCAGCATTCAGGCCCAGAGACCAGCAGCACGCCGTCCGTAACCTGGCGATACCACCCGCGGGGTAAAAGACAGTCACTCCGGGCCGGGGAGGGACGAGGCCGCGGCGCCCGGGTGCGGGCACCGCGGATGCGAGTCTGCAAGGCGGGCGGGAGCGCGGGGCGCCGGCGCCGGGTCTGGCGCCCTCTGTAGGGCTCCCGAGCCCGCAGTGTGTGGACGGCTCTCCTTTCATCCCCCAGGGCTCGGGGAAGGACAAAGGACCTATAAAAAAATCCAACAACAAAAAAATATCAGCTTGACCCCCAAAAGAACACTGTTTAATGAGGTGGAAAATTCTTCCACACAAATTGCTTTTTCTACTACTTTATGAGAGTTCATAAATGTTAATGAAATCCAGTTACCAAAAAGTAACATACATCACTGCGGCTGGAGGGAGGCAGAGGAAGGAAGGTGGCGGTTAACGCACGATCATAATTAAAACACCCGCGGCAGCGGCGACCGCGCTGCGGATGGCCGGTGCGCTCGCAGGCCGGGTCTGGAGTCGCACCGTTACCTCCGACCCGGCCGGCCGGCCGCTGGTGTTTCTCTGGACAGGAGCAACTACAGCCGCAGCAGCAGCACAAGCAAAAATGTGGAGATGCAGGAGCCAGTGGAGCAGAGTGAAAATAAAATCATGAACCGCTCCTCTGTTTGTTTTCTTTTGGAACAGGAAGCTTGTTACAGACTCAAACTTCTTCAAAAATCTATGCGGAAAAAGGAGCCCAATGACATTGCCTGTGACAAGAGCAGGGGAGAGGCGAGCAGCATGAGCACGTGGTCCTCCATGCCTGCATGTTTGCTTTTTCCTTCCTCTCTGCACATCAGACTGTAAGCTCCTATAGCAAGCGACCTTATTTCTATGACCTGGCATTTCTATGTCCAACACCCAGCCCAGTGTTTGGAATACAGTAGATGCCTAATAGATGTGTGTGGAATGAGTGAATGATTAAATGGACCAAGAATAGAAAATTAAATAATTAAGTGGACAATCTCCTTGATAACACCTGAAGATGGACTGCTATGCTCAAGCACTCAGTATTTTCACTATGTGTCAGGAAGTGTTCTAGGCACTGGGGGTACGGTAAGCAAACAAAACAAATAAAAATCTCTCCCCTTATACCTTCTGATTTGGCATGTTTTGCTAGATGTATTATTTATATGGTTGGGCAAATGGCTTCCTGTGTAACTTTTGGAAAATGCCTTAATTTCATCTTCCAGTTTCCTCCTTATTCAATGGAGTTTTGGAGAAACTGGAGAGATGGAAAGTCTACCGGTGAAAGTCATTATATAAAGAATATGTTTCTAAGGAAGAAGTTTTATATTTCCTTAATGGGATCATTTTTCTTATGGATTTATTTCTAAGGAGTCAAAAATATTTATTTACTTATTTTTGTAAATACCTAGGACAATTTGAATATTATTCTCTTCCCTTTGAGAACTGCTGAAATTAAGTCATCTTGGCTTTGCACATATTGCTTAATATTTTATGTAATCTAAACGCAAGTACTAATACTAATGGCTATTTTTTAGCCTTTATCTTTTGCTAGTTACTGTGCTCAGTCCTTATAGTCTTTGCCTCATTTAAACTCTCAACAACCCTTTGAGATAGGTACTATTGTTCTTTTCTTTATTTTTTAAAGGAGGGAACCCCGGCTAAAAGAAGGTACCTAATGTGTCTTAGGCCACCAGTGAATAACTGGCAGTGCCCTATCAGAACTCAAGTATCTGTTGCACTAGAATGGAGAGTCTCCCACCATAGAGTTCCAGCCATTCACCCTTAGCTTTCTTGTCTATAAAATGCAGTGCATACCTGTCTAGTCTACATTGTTCACAGTGTGGTGAAGATAAATTTGATCAGTTTATGAAAACACTTTGTAAATGTTAAAATGCTCCAAAGACTATATTGTAGTTTTTGTTATTATTATTATATGCTGTTTCTTATCTGTAATTGCTAGTACCTATGACAATTTACTCTGCAACAGCAATTGCTGAAATTGATTGAACTTTGGCTGAGTGATTGTGATTGTTCTGGAACATGGGTGGTGATGGATCTATTGAGAATGAGGTGGAGAGACTGCAGGTTTAATGGAGGAAATACTATTGGAGGATAGTTGTCTCTTCCCACTGATTCTCTGTGCATCCTGTGGGACCTCAGGGTCTGGCAGGAGCGGGTGTCTTAGGCACCCCCCCCCCACTCTCCTCTGTCTTCCTTAGGGATATCTTCCCTTCTAATTGCAGGGTGCTCTGTTCCACCTTGCCTGCGCCATTAACCCTGCTGTAGGCCATTACTCTTAGCAACCAGTCCAGGTACAACAGTGAGAAAGGTTAAGTGTCCATTTTTGTGAGTAAATTTGCAATGCTGCTTTGAGACAACATAATTACTACTTCCCACACCTTATTGTGTCTGGTAGAGAAATGGTCACAAAGACATCAAACGAACATCAACTCTTCTGTCACTGCCTCCTTGCACCTGTCATCCTCCAAGAAGTGGGCAAGACCTTGTGGGTGTTTGAAAACCTTTAGTGCATTTTCACACTAGTCATTCGTCTGTGGTAACACCTGGCGAGGACTTTAATATTTGAAAATCAGGTCAGTGAGTCAAGGAATGAAGAGGCAGAGTTGTTAAGAACATACTACCTTCTTAATTGTAGTAGCAATCAGTTTTTACATTTCATTCATTCATATGTTCATTCATTTATGCAACACTTTTAAGTTCTTCTAGGAATTAAAAAAAAATCCCATTGAGAATTTCATTGGCTGGTAGGGAGGCAGATGAGTACAGATATAATTACAGAGCAGTGAAGTAAGTTCTGATAAAGATTTATACATAGAATGGGGCTGGATCAGTTGGTCATTCCAATGTATGGAATTAGGCTGTGGCATGCATTCTCTGGGGTGATATTGCCTTCAGAGGGGCAAATTAGTTCTTGGGGAGGGGGCAAAAAATCTGAGATATTACACTGGTTTTTGGTCCTTCAAGTTCAACTCTACCTGAAAAATCTAATTTCTCTGTGTTTAATTTCTTTTGTTAGACTTTCTTTTTTTCTCCTTAGAGAGAGTGATAATGAAAAAAGGTGGTTAACCACTGAGTTAGAAGAACTTGACTCACTAATGGAAGCTGAGTCTGTTTAAGACTATTAGTTTAGTTATCATGGCTGGCTTGTCCAGTTGGTTGAAAAGCAACAACTGGTTTGGCTGACTTGTCTAAAAATCTGTCATTATTTTATTGATTAAAAAAAATCCTCTGATTTATGGCTTGATGTAGAGAGCCCCTCCACCCCATGCTTGATAAAATAAATAAGTGAATTCTCAAATATTACTCCAGCTCCCTGAGAAATTAGTTAATTCTGAAGAAGCATGGAAAACCAACTGCTGGCGTCAATTTCCCTGCTGCAAAACAAAGTTGCTATATAAAACCATTGACAGCTCTGGAAGAGTGAGCTTTTGGACAGATGAATTTCCATATTATTAATTACAAATAGATGATTATTGAATTTACAAACATGTTTTCTTTCATTCATGTAGAGGTTAAGATATCAAATTTTAATATACAGAGAAAGCAATAAAATGCCTTCACAAGGTTGTATGTAATTTATTCTTTTCCTTTGCAGCTTTTGTCTGTTATGCTAACTGTAATTACCACTTCTATGCCTTGCTCAAGGCTTAAGCTAAAAAATTGCTAAACCCAAGGTCTGAGATTTTGGAGACAGCTTTGGAAAGATTTTTTCACTATATAAAGACATTTAAGGGGGTGGGCACAGTGGCTCACGCCTATAATCCTAGAACTCTGGGAGGCCGAGGTAGGCAGATTGCTTGAGGTCAGGAGTTTGAAACCAGCCTGAGCAAGAGCAAAACCCTGTTTCTACCAAAAATAGAAAGAAATTAATTGGAAAACTAAAAATATATGGCAAAAATTACCTGGGCATGGTGGTGCATGCCTGTAGTCCCAGCTACTCAGGAGACTGAGGCAGAAGGCTCGCTTGAGCCCAGGAGTTTTTTTGTTGCTGTGAGCTAGGCTGACACTATGGCACTCTAGCCGGGGCAACAGAGTGAGACTCTGTCTCAAAAAAAAAGAAAAAAAAAGAATTTAGGTAGTAGAGCATAAGACAAGTTGGAAAACGTACTAATAGTTCAACTCTAACAATCAAGAAAGCAGAAATGATGATAATTTTTTTTTCGAGACAGAGTCTCGCTTTGTTGCCCAGGCTAGAGTGAGTGCCATGGCGTCAGCCTAGCTCACAGCAACCTCAAACTCCTGGGCTCAAGCAATCCTGCTGCCTCAGCCTCCCAAGTAGCTGGGATCACAGGCATGCGCCACCATGCCCGGCTACTTTTTTCTATATATATTAGTTGGCCAATTAATTCGTTTCTATTTTTTGTAGAGACGGGGTCTCGCTCTTGCTCAGGCTGGTTTTGAACTCCTGACCTTGAGCAATCCGCCTGCCTCGGCCTCCCAGAGTGCTAGGATTACAGGCGTGAGCCACCGGGCTGGCCAGAAATGATGATAATTACTGAGCAACTCAGTGAAGGGGGCTGGAGAGGTGGCTTGAGGGGGAGAGAGGGAAGAAAAGGGTCACAAAAATAGCTTTACTCAAAATGGCCTCATTTATAAAGAATAATAGAACCTCCTGTTGCCCCTTCCACCAAAGTTTAAAAAGTAAAAATCCCTACCACCCACAAAGACGTCCTGGGTAGTCCTAAGTAGTCCATGAACACGTTGGGGTGCGCTACCAGAAAGTCAGGCTTGGGACTCTTCCCCCACAAAGGACAAAGCTGTGTCAGCTGGAGTTAGTGACTTCCCAAAACAGGGCCAAGGAAGGGGGAGTGAAACCAGCCCAGAGTGTCTCCCGAACAGCATTTCAATCCATCTGGGTCAGAAGGCTCCAGCCTGGGCTACGGTAGATACAAACCTTTGTATATCAACCCTTCTTGTGTGAAGTAGCTGCTTGTCCAGTTACATACCACAGTCACATAGACAGGACACAAAAGCCATTTGTTAATGCTTCAGACAAGGCTGTAGGGGAAGCATGAGAAGGTTGACCCACATTCCTAAGCGAACGTAATGAACAATTCTTCTCATTCACACCATATTAGTATTGACTGTTTTATTGTAGTCTTGTTATTGTGGCTGTTAGTCCTTTAATGACACCATTTTCAAAAGTTTAAAAGTTGACTGCTAACATTTGCTTCACTCTAAATCTTGACGTTAAAGTTGTGTGTGTGTGTGTGTGTGTGCATGAAGAGGCAATTTTTTTTAAAGGAAACTAGTTCTTAAATTCCCAAATATTTCTTCCTTTTTGTCTGCAACGTTAGACATCTTTGAGTAAATAATCCCTACTCTAAAATGAAGGTGGACACACTTCGAGTTGGCTGTGGTTTAGGGGAGAGAGGAGTCGATTTGGAGGCTGAGGAACTGGCGGTTTCGGCTGTGGGCAAGCCACTGTCTACGGATGCACTTCCATTTCCTCATCTGTAAAATGGGTGTAATAATGTATCTATGTCTCATAGGGATGTTGGGTGGACTCTGTGAAATAAAGGCTCCTGTAAAACTGTAGGGCGCTCTGAAATGGAAGGTGGTTTTATAACCAGGCTGGGAATGAGCTACCCCCAAGACTTCTCTGAGTCCCTCATGTCCAGTTTTTCTCCACTCAGCTCCCTCTGCCACACTGGGTTAGTGCTGAGTATTTCATTGTAGCCTCGAGTTGTATTCCTAAACAGAGGTCCAATTATATCCATTGCCTCCCCACAAAACTGCACCAGCTCCCCATTGGTAACGGTTAACCTCCAAACCTCTCAGCATGGCAAGTAAAGTCTTCCCTGATCTCACCCCAAACTGCCCTTCTGGACTTTTGCCCATTAAATGCCTCCAAACACCCCATGATTTGGCAGCTCCAATCTTCTTACCTTGCCTGGCATATATCAGGAATTTACAAGATTCCTTCTGGCCTTGTCTCAGTCTTGAGTGCCACTCCTCTCACTCAGAAAATGAAAACATTTTCTTATCCTTTAAATCACACCTCACAAATTCATCTCATAAAGCACCTCTAGTCTCCCCAGTCAGAAGCAATTGTCTCTTCTCCTGACTTTTTTTTTTTTGAGACAGAGTCTCACTTTGTTGCTCAGGCTAGAGTGAGTGCCATGGCATCAGCCTAGCTCACAGCAACCTCAATCTCCTGGGCTCAAGCAATCCTGCTGCCTCAGCCTCTCAAGTAGCTGGGACTACAGGCATGCGCCACCATGCCCGGCAGATTTTTTCTATGTATATTAGTTGGCCAATTAATTTCTTTCTATTTATAGTAGAGACGGGGTCTCGCTCTTGCTCAGGCTAGTCTCAAACTCCTGACCTTGAGCAATCCGCCTGCCTCGGCCTCTCAGAGTGCTAGGATTACAGGCATGAGCCACTGCGCCCAGCCATTCTCCTGACTTTTTAATGGCATATTTCTTGAAACTTTATTTGGTCCTGTTTTAGTTCTGTTTGAGGCCTCCTGCTGTGAATGTAGAATTATCATTATTTATTGAACATCCTTTATCTTTATAATAAAGTTAATAAATGTAATGCTGTGCATGCTTTAGGTACAATAAGGCTCTGTTTAATAAAGCACGAGAAACACTCTCACTCTTTTTTGTGTTCGGTTAGTTGTTTATGTCTGTCTCCTTTAACAGATGTCAAGTTTATTGAGGGCAGGGCCTGTGCTTTATTTAGATATTATTCTTCATAGTGATAGGCAGAGGACCTTGTATATAATAGTGACTAAAAAAAATATTAGGTTAATCACATACATTTTGTGAAGGTTTAGATCTCTTGAAGTGAAAAATGTTAAATAAGAGACAATAATCAAAGGAGACTTGGAAATGGGTGCATGTAGAGAGGAAATAGGTTCTTGGAAATCAATGACTAAATCCATTTCTTTGTATATGAAATTGGATCTGATTTTTCAATTCAATAAATCTTTTTTTTTTTTGAGACAGAGTCTCACTCTGTTGCCCAGGCTAGAGTGCCGTGGCATCAGCCTAGCTCACAGCAACCTCAAACTCCTGGGCTTAAGTAATCCTCCTGCCTCAGCCTCCTGAGTAGCTTGGACTACAGGAATGCACCACCATGCCCAGCTAATTTTTTCGATATATTTGTAGTTGTCCAGCTAATTTCTTTCTATTTTTAGTAAAGATGGGGGTCTCACTCTTGGTCAGGCTCGTCTTGAACTCCTGACCTCAAGCGATCCTCTTGCCTTGGCCTCCCAGAATGCTAGGATTATAGGCATGATCCACCCACCCTGGCCTCAATAAATCTTTCTAAACAAACCCAAGTACTGAATTCTTTCGTCTCTGAAGACTTTGTCCTAAGTTTCCATGTTGGATTTTCTGTGAGCAGAGAGTACTCATAGTTTAGCCTTCCCACTTCCCTGAAACCTCCTACATCTCTGAATTGTGGCCAGCAAACTATTTAGCTGCTTTTTCATTTTGACAAACTGACTCCTCTAGGATATTGCAGTTGAAATATCAGTGGCTAGGTGGAGAATGGCCTTTTTGCCACTGAAATTTGAATGGGTGTCATCTGAATTAATGATGGAGTTGTTAGATTTTATTGGGTAATTAATAAATGCAGGGGAGGGGAAGCCTGGGTAATATATATTTGCCCCTTTCTGTATTTACAAGGGAGGAATGTAAATCCAAGATGAAGGACACTTTGGGCCAGTTGTGTTAAATTGACTCTGGGCTGGTGGGGACCCACTATGACTAGCCCAAGGTAGTAAAAGTATCAGGGCTTCTGAGAGCTTATGTAAACATGCATTTACTTCCTTCATGTATATTTTTTTACTTTTCTTTTAGCATCAAACAAACAATTTTTTTGTTTAAAATAATTTTAATTTTAAAAAATTAAAATATTTTTCCCAAAAGAAAAATTTGATGTTGAGAAAAATCAAACAAATAAACAAAAACCAAAATTAATCCCAAAGGAAGCACACCCAAACATGGGCAGAATTCTCATACGGTAAAGTTTCAGCATATAGCTGAACAAGAACCTCCCTTGCCAATCCTGTGCTAATTTGTGATGAGAGTCGTTTTCAATTATAAAAGTTATGCATTCCTTTTTTATACATGGCATGAAAATAAAATGGTATGAAAGGCAACACAGTGAAAATTTCTTCCCACCCTGTTTGTTATGGGTTGGCTGGTGTCCCCTAAAAGATATTGAAGTCCTAACCGCTAGTGCCCCAGAGTGCAATCTGATTTGGAAAGGGAGTTGTTGCAGATGTTAGTTGAGGTCATATTGGAGTAAGGTGGGCATAACGCAATGTAACTGGAGGGAAATTTGGACACAGACACAGACAGAGGCAGAGATGGGAGTGATGTAGCTGCAAGCCAACGAATGCTGAGGAGTTACAGCCACCACCAGAGGTTAGGAAGCCGCAAGCAGTTTCGGAGGGAGGGACACTTTGGTTTTGGACTTCTAGCTTCCAGAATCGTAAGAGAATAAATTTCTGCATTTCAAGCTACCCAGTTTGTGGTACTTGGTTACTGCAGCACGGGAAAATGAATACACCATCTTCCCATCTTTTGGTTTCTCTGTCCAGAGGCAATCAATGTTAATACTTCTGATGGTATTCTTTTGTTTTAATTTAAAAATCTATGTGTTTGATTTTTGAATAGATAATACATTCACATGTATAAAAATACACAAAACATTATACAATGAGAAGTCTCTCCTAGTCCATCCCTCATCTGCTCATTTTCTTTCTTATCCTACCTTGTCTCTCCACCATGGTCATTCACATTACTAGTTAATTATGCATTATGCAGTCATTCATTGCTTAATGATGGGACTATGTTCCGAAAAATGCATCATTAGGCTATTTCATCATTGTGCAAACATCATAGAATGTACTTATACAAACCTAGATGGTATAACCCACTACACACCTAGGCTGCATGATGTAGCCTATTACTCCTAGGGTGTAAACAGGTACAGCATGTTACTGTACTGAATACTCTAGGCAACTGTAACACAATGGTAAGTACCTGTGTATCTAAACTTTGAAAAGGTACAGTTAAAATATGGTATAAAACTGGGGTCCCCAACCTATGGTGAGTTGTATAATTATTTCATTATATATTACAATGTAATAATAATAGAAATAAAGTGTACAATACATGTAATGAGTTTGAATCATCCCCAAATCATCCCTCCCACCCCCACCTGGTGCATGGAAAAATTGTCTTCTATGAAAATGGTCCCTGGTGCCAAAAAGGTTGTGGACTTCTGGCGTAAAAGATAAAAAGTGGTACATCTGTGTACCATGTACTTACCATGAAGGGAGCTTGCAGGACTGGAAGTTGCTCTGGGTGAGTCAGTGAGTGAGAGGTGAGTCAATGTGAAGGCCTAGGGCATTGCTGTGCATTGCTGTAGGCTTTATGAACACTGTACACTTAGGCTACACTGAATTTATTTAAAAATATTTTTTTCAGGCCGGGTGCGGTGGCTCATGCCTGTAATCCTAGCACTCTGGGAGGCCGAGGCAGGCAGATTGCTCGAGGTCAGGAGTTTGAAATCAGCCTGAGCAAGAGCAAGACCCCGTCTCTACTATAAATAGAAAAAAATTAATTGGCCAACTAATATATATAGAAAAAATTAGCCGGGCATGGTGGCGCATGCCTGTGATCCCAGCTACTTGGGAGGCTGAGGCAGGAGGATCGCTGAGCCCAGGAGTTTGAGGTTGCTGTGAGCTAGGCTGACGCCATGGCACTCATTCTAGCCTGGGCAACAAAGTGAGACTCTGTCTCAAAAAATAAATAAATAAATAAAAATATTTTTTCTTCAATAATGAATTAACCTTAGCTTGCTATAACTTTTTTCTTTATAAACTTAAAATTTTTTAAAACTTTTTGATTCTTTTGTAATAATACTTAGCTTAAAATGCAAACACATTGTACATCTGTACAGAAAAATTTTCTTTCTTTATATCCTTATTCTAAAAGCTTTTTTCTATTTTTAAAATATTTTAATATTTTAAATTTTAAACTTTTTTGTTAAAACCTTAAGACACAAACACACGCATTAGCCTAGGCCTACACAGGGTCAGAATTATCAATATCACTGCCTTCCACCTCCGCATCTTGTCCCACTAGAAGGTCTTCAAGGGCAATAACATGCATGGAGCTGTCCTCTCCTGTGATAACAATGCCTTCTTTGGGTAAATTCCTGAAAGATCTGCCTGAAGTTGTTTTACAGTTAACATTTACATAAATGTTTTACAGTTAAATATACATAGGTAGAAGAAGCATACTCTAAAATAATGATAAAAAATATAGTATAGTAAATACATAAACCAGTAACATAGTCATTATTATTATCATTATCAAGTATTATGGACTGTACATAATTGTGTGTGCTCTACTTTTATGTGACTTGCAGCACAGGCAGTTTGTTTACATCAGCATTATGTGAGTAATACGTTATGTAAAGACATTACGATGACAATAACGTCACTAGGCAATAGGAATTTTTCAGCTTCCTGATAATCTTAAGGGTCCACTGTCACCTATGTGGTTTGTTGGTGACTGAAATGCCGTTGTGTTGCACATGACTGCATATATTATAAATTTTTATTCCTGTCTTCATAATAGAAATCTATTATGCACGTTGTTCTTCACCTTGTCTTTTTTTTTTTTTTCTGCTAGGAAAAGTATTTTCCAGTTAAAAGTTCTCCAGCATAGAAACTGATGAATATTGTTTCTGCTTCATGTTTAAGGAGAGAGGAGACTTCTTCAAGGTCACCTTCCAACTCAGCGTCAGAATTCGGCTTACTTTTTCTAGGTGTCTGCACTTATGGGCTCATAAGTCGTAGAAGAAATAAGTCAGCCAAGGCTGGGAATGCCTAAAGCACTGTTACTCATGGTGGAAGCTATAGAGTCATGGAAATTGGGGTAGCCCACGACTCAAGCTTCCAAGCCCCAAGTAGCCTCTTGGGGTTGGTGGCAGTGAAAAAGGTATGAATGAGTTGGCCTTTTGTGTCTACACCATCTCCTGGAGTCTTCCTGGTCAGTTGGGATGCTGAGAGGGGGCTGGGCCTCTGGATCTCCGATAGCCACTCAGTTCCGGTGGGCTATAGGTTTTCTGATTTAGGGAGGAATCGTTCAATAGAGCATGGGGTTTAATTAAAAGCACTGGCTTTGGAGTAAGCTGCTTGTATTGGAGGTCCTGTTACCTGCCAGGTGAGTTGCCCTAGTTACTAAAGCTCTCTGTATTTCGGATTCATCACCTGCACAATGAGGATCGTCATGAGGACTGACAGAGACCATTTGCTTGAGCGTTAGCTCTCTGCCTGGCTCTTTATGTTAAGATGGCGATGAGAAGATGAAAGTGAGGTCAGAGATGTAGGATTGAGACACTTGGCAGGATCAAAACTTAGAGAGCCACTGGCTTAGGATGGTCCAAGGAGGTGTTTTTCTTTCTTCCTGAATGGGTTAGCTTGACCTCCTTCAGCAGAGGCTGGAGGGAACTGGGGATGCATAAGATGAAACTACATGGGCCGAGGGGAATTGATGTTCATGTTGACCTCAATTAACTTATAAAACATATAAGAAATTATATGCAAATAAGTACCAATTATTTTCTGTCAAGATCTTGTGTCATTTTTGCAATCTTGGCATCAACATCATGCTGGGTCACTTGATCTTCGATGTCCCACGCTGGGCGGTCACCCTCAATCCACTTTGTACCCACCAATTTGCTGACAGCATTGCCAATTGCAGAGTGACTGTCTTTATGTTTATTCTCTGTTCAGATCCTGACTGCCCTTATACATTTCCTTATTGCCTAGAATTGGTAATATATTAATAGCACTTCATAAATTAATAGAAATGTTGCCTTTTAACAGTACATCAGCAAAATGACTGAGAAGCTGTTAATTCATAATGTGTATTCTTAGAGATTTTCAAAGCGTCTCTTAGGGTTTCAGTGCACAGTCCCCACTAAAGCTAAATGTAACTGGAGTCAGCCTCTCAAAAATCCTTACAGAAAAGTTCTCCTTGGATCTATTTTAGGGCAAGAGTCTACTTAATTCAGATATTTGGAAATACCAACTTGGGCAAAGAACTCTGGCAGCACAAGCAACGTGCCATTTGTCTGTTCATTCTACAACTGTTCACTGGATGTCTGGCATGTGCCAGGCTGCTCAAGAGTGACAGCTATATGAGGAAGCAGCTACTGGCATTTCTGATAAATATGTTTAAGTAATATATTGTTAAATGAGCATTCTCATATTAATCACCGTTTCACATTGTCAATGTAGTATGCTTCTGTCACATTGCAAGGTCAAGGTGATCGACACCTTCAGTCCTAAGACGTAGGGTAAGGAGACATTTTTATGTCAGGTTTATCTCAGTAGATGAGAGAGTCTCTGAATGCGGCAGCAGAGATAACCTGGACAAGAGCTGCACCTAGAAGCCTCCTCCTGAATAAGAATGTTGAACCTTCTTTTGTACAATAATGTTAAGCCAGGAACACTAAGCTTGGTCGGGAACCCCCAGGTGAAGGCTGAGGGGGCCTTGTGTACACCCAAGGGGAATCTACCCACAGAAAGTAAGTCTTCTTAGGTAAGTTGTTTAAGTTTGACTCACCTAGAACTATGTTATCATCCAGCTTACATTTATCCATCAACACCACAAAGGTAAAAGATTTTATCAAAAAATTTTTAAAAAGTCAAGATTTTGATGTTGAAAACATTCTTCAGGCTGGTAATCTTACATAAAAAGGAAATGAACTTCATCCTCTTTTGGATGTTCTTAGTGAACTCTTACTGACTTGCGACCTTATCTTCTTTTTCCTCTGCTCGCAAGTTGGTGTTTTCCCCTTATGTTTATTCTTCTAAAATTTTGCTAGTGAATGATGTCAAATTCACTGATCTAAGATGTGCAGGATGTCATCTTTGGTAAAAACCCAAACTCTGTTTTGATCTGATCTTCCAGAATCTCATCGACTTTCCAACACTCTTCAGCAGTTGCTACTCGACCTTCCCGTGGAAATTTGTTGCCTTGTTGTTTCATCCTTGCAGTTGACTTTCTTTTTTTTTTTTTTAATACCACAAAATAGATCTTAATGTTTTCATTATAAGGAATATTTTTGACAACAAGTGTCACTCTTTAGGGTATGACAAGCAGTAACTACTTTGGAAAACCACCAGAAAAGAAGGTTTCAATATCTGCCAATAAATCAGCAGGGTCAACGGCTGTGACCTAAAAATGGGACCAAGGAACCAGTAAAATGGACCAGATTCTTTTAGTGTCAATATGACCTACTGATATATCAGACATTTTCTGGCATTGACCCTATATGTTCTAAAAGATGTAAAGTCTTTAGCACACAAAAAAACCTTATCCTGCCCAATGATAAGCCTTGAAGTAGCTGCCTACCTAAAAAGAGAGATCACAGCTATCAACAAAGACTTTATTCTGCCCTTGAACCTTCATTGGTAGAATGTGTCACTCTCTTGAAGGCTCTAAAGAAGAAAGCTTTCCAAAGGTGTAGTTATGGTACTAAATACATGGGAGAAATGGAAAAGATAGACATCATCCCCGGATGAATCAGCAATGACATGAATCACATGCTCCAAGACCTGTTGGAGGAGTTTAGGATCTTGACGGATGAACTACTCAGAGCCTTGGGAAACATAGACAGACGATGAGCCCAATTTCTCCTCCTCAGGGAGAGGGCCACTGGGCTGTTTCAACTTGTACTGAGAGTGGGGAAATGTCTCCCCTCTTCATCGCCCCCATCCCAGGGCTTGGGGGAAACTGCGGCACCTTTAGCTGTCACATAACAAGTGGCTGTGTCTGAAGCATGCCAAAGCGGGAACCCCACAGCACCCTCTGGTTGGTGTGCGGTTCCTTTTCTCTCTGCCGGTATGAAATGTGCTCATTTTAAAAGATTCCTCCCAGTCCATAATCTCTTGCATGCATATTCTAATATCCATTGATTGTACCCTAGTTTGATTCCCCAGAACTAGTTCTCAGGGTACCCCTCATGGTTAATATCTGTTTTGTTGTCTCTGGGCCTCATCTTTTCCAGCAAGTTTGCAGTTTCCAGTGGCAGGGACTATATTTGAATTTCATTTTTGCTTGTTATGTTTTCCTTTTAGCACCTTTCATAGTACAAAGGATTTAGTGAATTTAATACATGATTGATTTTTCTATATGTCACTCTTGGAAATTCCAGTTTCTTGATGATCTGAGACAGATAGTCCCAACTTTCTCCCATGAATGCTTCTAAGCATATGAATACCAGTTTTTGATTCAGAAAACATGTTCACGGTACCTCATCATAGCAATTCTATCAATATATCAATCTTTATCAAGGGGTTGACTGGTGAACAATTTCCAAGTCAGTAGTAACAGCCAGCAGCTCTCCTTTCGCAGGAGAGGCAAATGCAATGATCCACACCACTCCCTGCTCTGTTAGTCAGCAAACTGTGTTCTCGTCATCGTCTATCAAGGTATATTTCTATTCAGAAAACCTGAGGTTACCTCCCTTAAAAGAATGTGCTACTGTGTTGGTTTCTATTGATGGTCTATCAGCAGGACACGCATTTTCAGTTGTTTCCAGGACTATTGTTGGTTTTGTTGCTGATCTGGTTTTGCTTATAATCAAAGGCTCATAAGTGTCAAGAGTAGAGTCAGGGTCTGGGGGCTGGAGCTTTGGATGAGAGACTAAGGCCCCTACTTAGGGGCCTTACTTAGAGGCCCCTACTACCCAACTGAAACTTTGACCTAGTTTGCACTGGTTTCTGTACAAGGCAGAGACTGCTGCTGGCTGCACAAGAGAATGCAGGAATCGGCCAGGAAAGCATTTCGTCTTGGTGCAGGAGTCTCAAATCCACCTAGCTGTGAAGGTAGACAGGTAGATAGAGTTTTATACAATAGATTCCAATCTTGAACAAACCAGAATCATTCTAAGAGTGAAAAGAGATGCTAAAAACAATTAAAAAAAATTAATTGACCTACAACAGGAGCCAGTTGGGACTGTCCGAGGATTTATAAAATTCAATAACTCTGAATCTCTACATAAAAACTCACAGATGCAGTTGCTCACAAAGTAGTGCATATAAGTTTTGAGGTTTCATGGAGACCTCCTGAAGCCAATCGAAGAATCCAGTTGGACTAGTGAGAGGGAACCTAAGGTTAAAATCCCAGATTTGGAAAATTCTGTAATTTACTTTGTGTCAGAAATCCTGCTGCTTTTAAAGATTTGATTCATCTTTTCTGTGACTCAGCATACATTTACTGATCACCTGCTACCTCAAGCATTTTGCTGGATCATGGAAAGACAAGAATCATTCTAGTCCTTTCCTTGAGGCACTACCTTTCTGGTTTGGGAGGCAGAGAGTTGCGATGCCTCAATAGGAGTATTGGTAATGTACTGCCATGGCTTAAGAAAGAACATCCTTCCTAAATTCAATTTCTGTGTCCTCTTCGTAAACCCATCTTATTGCTGGGTCTGGCAAAGAAGAGGGTGACACCTGAATTGGGTTTGGAAAGTTTAGAGGCAGGTTGCCAGTGATAGGAGACTAATTTAAATATCCAACTTGCGTGAGGAGACTAATCCTTTGCATTTGTCAGATGCAGAAACGATAGTCAATTTCACCAGCTTGAAGACCAGTACCATGGCTAGGCGCGTAGTGCCAGGTGTGATGGGGAGCTTAATGTGTGAACTTGGTTAGACTGTACTGCCTAATTATGTAATCAAACACTGGTCTAGGTGTTGTTGTGAAGGCAGGTGTAGTTGACACCTACAATCAGTTGACTTTAAACTGACACCTACAATCATTGATCATGCGGGTGGGTCTCATCTAATCATGTGAAGGCCATAAAGGCAAAACCCGTGTTTTCCTGGATAAGAAGAAATCCCGTTTCAGGACTGGAGCATCACCTTCTGCCTGAGATTCCAGCTTGGCAAACTGCCCTATAAATTTCAGACTTGGCAACCCCCATGATAGCATAACCCAATCTCTTAAAACAAATCTATCCGTATCTACATCTATTTTCTGTTGGCTCTGTTTCTCTGGAGAGCCCTGGCTGCTCTGCCAGGGTTGAGGACTGTGTGTGAATCCTGGCTCTGAATCCTGATTCCCACACTTCCAAGCTGCATGACTTTAGATAAATTATTTGATTTGCCAAAATATCAATCTCTTCACATGTGAAATGAGATAACAATAGTAATTCCCTCCTAGGGTTGCTGAGGGATTGAATGAGTGAAGGTATTTAAAACACTTGGCAAACTATCCAGCATAGGTTAAGGGTTTGGAAAAGTTACCTCCTGTTCTACTTTTAGGTGTTTTTTTGTGTGTGTGTCTCAACTTAATTGATGTGAGGTGTGGAGGTCATTTAATACATTGTGCATCGTGATAGCCCGAGCTTTTCTGGGGAGGGAGCGAAGAGTCATGTTTGTTTTTAGAAGTGCGCTTGACCCAGCATTTCCGTCAGCCATATGAACAGCCACGGGATTGTTCCGCAGCTGCTACTTCGCCAGCAAAGTGGGTCACCCCCAAGTGGGCTGAGGAAGTGATTCTGGGAAGCACAGTCTGGACAGGGGACTGGTCACCAGGGAATGGCAGAGATTGCTGCAGTGACTCAGGGGTCAGGGTACACATTGGGGTTCTGTTCGAACCAAAACACTGTGTAACCCAGGAAGCAAGAGGTGGTGCCCCAAACAGCATTGGCTCGGAATACATTAAGGGTACTTACCATTGGCTGCTCCTTGGCTAAAATGGATAGCTTTACAGAGGTACCATCTAATATTATGTACTGTGTCGGGCCATTCAGTATTTACAGTTGGTAATCTTGCTGCATTTGTTTGTGTACATGCCTGGAGTGTACAGAAGGATCTGTATGGCATAATTAGCTGAATGAAAAAGCCCAGTGTCCAGGCTATAATATCCAGCACTGTGCCATTCTGGCCATGGAGCGATCTGTGCCCCTGGGGCGAATTGAGGGGCAGGCCCCAGGTGTATGTTTGTACAGAGCGCGGTGGTTTGGTTGGAATGGAGCCTTCCTCAGAGAAGACTTCTAAGGAGTCAGCTCCATGCTGCCCCGGAATGTGTGAGGGACCATATTCCTGGAAGGGGCTGTTGGTTATTTTTGATGGTGGTGATATTTGTTGAAGGTTGCTTGAATATAGATCAGCAAGGCTGTTGTTACCTGGGAAAGGAAATCACGAAACCACAGTTTTCGGTTTGCGGAGGATGACTTTATAGAATAGGGACTAACTTGATAGAAATTGGAAGCACAAACACAAATCACTGGTTTACTTTCCCAAATATCTTAAAAAGTGCAAATGCTCAGTAAATTAAAAAACAAAACCAAAAACAAATAATTATTAGTGGGAAATCCTTTTTTTGATTCGGAGAAGGTGGCCAGGTATTTGCTTTCTTTTCTGGCTCTCCCACCTCCCTCTGGATTAGAACCCGGCCTGACCCTGCTTGTGTCTGACTGTGGTGTAAGGGGTCCCCTTCTGGGGACCTGGCTCGCGCTGGACCAGCTGGGGATCAGTGTTGGGGCAGGTGGTGGTTGCAGATCTGTGTATCAAACATTTCCAGCTCTCTGTCTTTTGGACACATAATAGCATCACTTCTTGGCTCCCTTGTAGTTGGATAAGGCCATGTGGCCTGTTCTGGCCAACGAGATGGAGTGAAAGTGACCTAGTCTGAAATGGTCTGAGCAGGACCATTGAATCACCTTTGTGAGACCTTCTGGTGTTTGCTTTTCCTCTGGAGTAGCCACTGGCAATGCTTGAGATTGTGACATCCCCATTGGCCTGAGTTCCTACGTGGTTACAAGAAGAATCTGCCAGATGACCAGAAATGGACAGAATGTAGATCTTCTTTTGAGCCATCCATGGAGATTTTGGGGTTATTATGCAGCGTAACCCAATCTGTCCCAACTGACATAGCAGCTTGAACATTGAATGATCATAGAACGTCATATAACCAATATTTCTTGCATTTCTCAGGTGTGTTTGCGTTTCTGAAAGTGAGTCCTGGCTGGGTGCGGTGGCTCACGCCTGTAATTCTAGCACCCTGGGAGGCCGAGGTGGGAGGATTGCTTGAGCTCAGGAGTTCAAGACCAGCCTGAGCAAAGGGGAGACCCTGTCTCTACCAAAAATAGAAAGAAATTAGCCAGACAGCTAAAAATAGAAAAAGTTAGCTGGGCATGGTGGCATGTGCCTTAGTCCCAGCTACCTGGGAGGCAGAGGCAAGAGGATTGCTGGAGCCCAGGAGTTTGAGGTTGTTGTGAGCTAGGCTGACGTCCCAGCACTGTAGCCCAGGCAACAGAGTGAGACTCTGTCTCAAAAAAAAAAAAAGTGAGTCCCCCATTTCCCTAAAGTGGTTCAGCAGTCCTTTCATCTGGAGCTTACTCAGAATATAACAGATACAGACCCCTGGGCAAGAGCAGACCTGTTCATCTTGTTCTAGAAGTGAATAGTGGAGCATTTGTTTGGAATTTAGCCCGCGTCCAGAAGTGAGAAGGTAGAATAATTTTCAAGTTACTAGTTAATAGAGCTGGAAGATGACCTTGGAATCAATTGTACAAAACTGTAACTTTACCAAGAAGAAAATCAAAGCTTATAGAACTGAGGAGAATGATTTAACCGAAGTCATGTATCTTGCTAGTTGGCTAGCAGTACAGGCAGGACTAGGACTTAGCACCTTTGGTATACCTTTTTTTCTGTGTAAATTAAGAGGCTTTTTATAAAGGTCAAAAAGGAGTCTGCTGGACTTGTCAGCTCTGCCCAGTGATGCAAGCTACCAATGTGCCATTTTTGGGTAGCTATATAAAAAACTAAAAGAAAAAGATGAAATTAATGATTTATTTTATTTAAACCAATATATCAAAATAGTATCACATTTTAACATGTAATCATCATAAAAGTTATTAATGATACATTTCACTTTTTCATATGAAGTCTTCGGACTCTGATGTGCATTATACATGTAGACAGATCTCATTTGGACCGGCCACATTTCAAAGGCTCAACAGCCACATGTGCCTAGCGACTACCATATGGGACACACAGTTCAGATTTCTTGTAGGGCAGGGAATTTCAACTCAGTTCCTTGTGTTAAATACCTGATTTTTTGTCACATCTAATGACATATTTCTCAGTGTCTTTATCTGGATACCAGACACCATAATACTTGGCCCCGAGTCAAGGGGATGGGAAGGCAGTGAATGAGATAACGTCTGAGTTTAGCAGAAGGTTCTATCTGTCTAATTCAAGGTGCTATTCTGTTTTATGTGTCTTCAGGGAAGTCCCATTAGCACCCATGGGAACTATGCATGTTACTGTAATGGAAAAACAAACATTCCTCATCACGCAAGGAATAATACTAGGTTACTAACAGGGCTGCCCTCTTCCGTGTGGGTGGGGACTTTCTGCTGAGAGCTGACAGAGTTATAAAGTCTCGTGCTACCACATGGGTGAAGATCCAGATCTAGGCTACGGGGCAGGGGAGGTGGGAACGGTAAATCTGGGGAATTAAAGACTATTGTTTTCAGATCTCACCTGTGCCTCTAGTGGCAGGGCACTAAAGGAAGGACAGGCAGAGTGCTATGCTTTTAGGATTCAGAATGGCTAGTTCAGGTTTACTTTTTTGGCTGAGTTTGGACTAGTTTCTATTAACCAAGCTGTGGGGTGTGATTTCCAGAGACAGCAAGACTTGCTCTTTTCCATCCTTCATGAACTCTTTCCAAATTGCAGAAAATACTGGGACATGCTGGGACTCATGCCTGTTGCCTTATTGCTTTAATCCTCTAGTGACCAAATACTTTCAAACCCTTTAAAGTAGTTCTCTGAGGCTGGGCCCAGTGGTGTGCCCCTGTGACCCCAGCTACTCCAGAGGCTGCGGCCAGAGGATCGCTTGAGCCCAGGAGTTTGAGGCCGCAGTGCGCTGTGATTGTGCCTGTGAATAGCCACTGCACTCTAGTCTGGGTGACTTACGAGACCCTGTCTCTAAAAGAATTAAATTAAATTCAACAAAATTAAAAAAAAATAAAGTAGTGCTCTAAGCCGTGGGTGGGCCTGGCTTGCCTTTTCAAGCAGCATTATACCTTTATATAAATGAACTGAGCCGCAGCTCACCACCTACCAGCCCCCAGTCACTTTTCAAAGTTATGACACACACACATTCTTTTTAGCTTCAAAGCACAAGTAAGAATTGTCTGTGGCAAGCTGGGGAAGAAATATTTAGGGAACCATGTGTATGATTCTGGCTCCTAGTAGCAACTTTTAATTTAATACCTACTTTGTGCCAGACACTTTGCATGTGCTATTTCTCCTCCATACAACTGCCCTTGTTGGGTTTTTTTGTTTCTGTTTTTGTTTTTGTTTTTTTTGAGACAGAGTCTCACTTTGTCGCCCAGGCTAGAGTGAGTGCCGTGGCGTCAGCCTAGCTCACAGCAACCTCAAACTCCTGGGCTCAAGCGATCCTCCTGCCTCAGCCTCCCGAGTAGCTGGGACTACAGGCATGCGCCACCATGTCTGGCTAATTTTTTCTCTATATATTAGTTGGCCAATTAATTTCTTTCTATTTATAGTCGAGACGGGGGTCTCTCTCTTGCTCAGGCTGGTTTCGAACTCCTGACCTCGAGCAATCCACCCGCCTCGGCCTCCCAGAGTGCTAGGATTACAGGCGTGAGCCACCGCGCCCAGCCCATACAACTGCCCTTAAAAGTGGATATTATTATCTCTGTTTCACAGATGAAGAAACTGAGCTCCAGAGAACTTAGATAACTTGTTCAAGGAGGCAAGAAAAAAACCTGAAACTTCAAAATAATAATAAAAAAAAGAATGACTGCCTGTATTTCTTTTTAGTATCATTAGAAGCACTAACAGAACCCCTAACCCCAAGAATTATTTAAATCTCTAGGGAGAGTATCTTTGATTGACTACTTTTTATGATTAGGACCTAGACTCTGTGGAATTACAGAGTCCAATTTTTTAATTTGTAGAGGGATAAATTATAAATTATTTTTTTCCCATAGAAATGCAAATTATTTCCTTCAATTATAGAAAATAGTCCTAAAGACTATAATTTTATTGTCCAGTAAATGAAACATTACCCAGACATTACCCAGTTTTATATCTAATTTAACAAGCTCATTTCTTTCCTGATAGTGTAAATAAATGTCCATTTTCAAGTGCTCTTAGCACCACCTTTACCATCTTATTGGCTCCCTCATTAATGAGTTAAATAAATCTTGACATGTGCTCGCTATATGTTTATATGAGAATTAATGTAAAGAACTATGAAGGGCCAGGGTTTTACCCTACCCCAAGCTAACAATTAGCCTGGCATGGTTTGTTTCATGGATGCTGGCAGAAGACATGAGACTCGTGGGTCAGAGACAAAGGACTTTACAATGAAAGATACAGCACGCAGCATGAGCATGAGTATATTTGTTTCAGTTCCCCTGCCCCACTGAAACCCCACAGAGGTGATACAGATAGACCCAAGTGGATGCCTACACATTCAGTGGGTCACATTATACTAAATATAGGGAACCTGAATCTTTTATAATGTTTAGTAAACCTGACTCCCCTTTTCTTCAGAGTGAGACACTACCTCTGTCTTCTAAGGCTGTTAGTTATGCAAGCATCCTTGCAAGAACAATGTGGAACAAAGTGCCTTGCCTATAAGATACCCATGGAGAATTGTCTCCCAACAGCCAACTTTTAAATTAAAAAAATTATACCTTGACTAAGATTTCATAGCCAGAAAGTGGCCAAACCCGAATTCTTCCTGGCTGCAAAGCCTGTGCTATTTCTACTATACTAAGAAAACCTAAAGCCCACTGCATGTGACCAACGAAAGTGTCTCCCACTACTATTCATTAGCTTTTTGTATCTTTTCCATCCTAGAGTGGAAGTGGCCTTGGTTTGGAAAACATGCATCAAAGCACAAAAGAGATGGTAGTTAATTAGTCTTATTACCAAAGTCCTACATGTCTTGAGATACTTAAAGCACTTACTGTGATAAAATTTTAATAGAAACCCTAAAGCCACAAAAACTTCAGGCAATTAAGACACTAGTCTGTGAGCAATTTAAGAGTGGGGACCACATTTTACTTGTCTTTTTGTCCTTGGAACCTAGCACAGTATCTGGTACCTAGTAGGTGCTCACCAAAATTGTTGTCAAATTAGTGAATAAATGAATTATAGATGGAAGAAATACTCCTAGTTACCCCTTTCCTATCCAATTTCTTGTTGGTCCTTTCCTCTTCTAGCAAACAAAGCAGATATCTGTTGAACTCATTTCTGCCCTTTGCTTTAGCTGCTTGTTCCGATAACTTATTCCATATGTCTATTTCCTTTAGTGTGAAAAGATTTGGCTCAAGTTTTCTTTTTTATTTATAGTTTCCTGAGTTTTCAGTCCTGTCTCTGCTCGCTTGTTCCCTTCCCCATAGGCACACGCTGGGCGTGTGAAGCAGCAGAGAGCCCGTGGCCACTACCTCGAGCCCGAGGTTCTTGAAAGGGTTGCTGTCGTTTCTGGACAGGCATCCCAGGCTGCTGTCCCTGGGCCAGCCAGGCCAACTGCTCAGCCTGCAGCCCGGGCCTTCCCTCCCGAGACCCCGTGCCGCTGTCCGGCTGACCACATGCCCTCTCCCTCCTCAGGTGAGTGCAGCCCATATGGTGGCAGAGCAAAATGGGAACAGACTCACTGAGCTCCCGCGAGGAGCCTGGAGGGAGCTGACACGAGGCTGAGCTGGGAAGGGCACAGTGAGTCAGTCCACCAAACCCAAAGGAGCGGCAGAGACAGGAGACCTAAGCTTAATTAACAGGGGACGAGGAAGCCGTTTCCAGGTTCATCCTCAACTTTTAGAAGCAAATGATGAATTACTGCCTGAAGAGTTGGGCCTTAGAGGGTAAAGTCCATTTTTATATCCATTTCTGAACCTAAACAGATGGAGAACGGCAGACATTTTCTGGTCTGACATTAGAATGCCCAAGGTCAAGCCCACCAGTGTCCTCCCTCTGGGTGGTTGAAGGCAGGCAAATGCCCTGTGGCTCCAGGGATACATAGCACACCTGGGAGCCATAGAGCTGCCCTTCCCCAGGACCCCCCAGGCCACCTGTAAAGCACCACGGGCTAGATTGGTATTGTTCTCTCTCTCTCTCTCTCTCCCCCACTCAGCTCCAAGCAAGAGAAGGAAGCGGGCCTTCTCCTGCTAGTGCAGGGGTGGGTAATGGCTCGCATATACCAGGAGGGTGGTGAGGCTCACTACCTTTATAGCTATATTTCCTTTAGGCTTCCCGGAGGAGGGAGGGCAAGGGACAGGTTTTTGGCAGGTTTGGCTCCATTCGGGCTCTGCGGCACTGGAACAGGCTGCCTGTCAAGTCCTGAGTTGTCCAAGCTGCAGAAGGGTTTCTGCTTGATATGGGAGGCTGGAATAGATTATTCCTAAAGTCTTTTCTAAAAGTAAGGCTAAGCTTTTTCCACATTTGGCGCTCTTACAGGAGGGCAGTACGGTCGTTGATTAAAAGCAGAGGCTGAAGCCAGGCAATCTGGATTTGAACTCTGCTACTTACAACCTGTGCTGCATAACTTTAGGCTAAACTGTGTCTCAGTGTTCCCATCTGTAAAATAGGCATGACGATAGCGGCATCTATTTCGTGAAAGAGACGCTGGCTCATCTTATGGGGTTCGTGCAAGAAATAAGCGAGTTAAACATGTAGTGTGTAGAACAATACCGGGCCCAGGGTCTGAGTTTGATAAATGGTCACTATTAGTATTAATTGTTTAAAACCAAAAGAAAATGTGAAGGTTCGGAGTCCCTCTCTTCCTCATGAGAAGTGACAGGCGCGTTCTGCTTTTTCGCCCAATAGTCCGAAGACCGATGGGAACTGGGTGGGCTGCGGAGGAGGAAGCAGAGATGCCCCCGGACAGCAGGAAGGCGGGGGAATCAGCTCTGCCTTCCCACGCGGGGCAAGTGGCGGCTATAATCACAGGTCTCCTCTGCAGCAGCAAAGGAGGAAGAAGCAGGGAGATGGCAGGTAGACAAGGTCACCATCAGTCATCATCGTCACTGTCACCATTGTCTCATGGTCCTTTTCCTAGTAGCTCAAAGACAATTCCTGGTGAAACAATAAACATCAAGATGTTCCACAGAATAGTTTCTGAGCTCATGGAGGCTGGTCCCAGCCTTTCCTGGGAGCAGCAACTGTTGCAGATCAGCCAGAATACTCCCCGCACACAGTAGGCGCTCCAGAGGTGCTGAACCCCCGTGATAGCTCTTCCTTCTCCACTGCCCAGTCAGTTTCCGTTCACCTATTCTGGGGCTGCTGCTCCAAAATCTCTCCAATTTCATGAAGTCTAATACCCTCACTCCACCCTGACCTCACTCTTAACAGGTGACGTCACCTCCTTATTTACAGAGGACGTAGAGACCATTAGGATAACCACTCAATGTCCAACTTCCAAATTGAGCTTACCCATCATTCATCCATCTCTCTCTTTTGTCTGAGAAAATAACAGATCTTCTCCTCTCTGAGGCCAGCCCCTCTGCTACCTGGCACCACATCTGAGTCCCTTCTGTTTTATCTGCTACTGTCACCCGCTCTCATGCGCACAGTGATAGCCTCTTTCCTGAGTATTCCATTGCTTCCTCTCCTTTAGCTCTCTCCTCAGAGCCAACAAATGTGTCCATGTCTCTTTAAACCTAAAATGATCTTCATCCCCACTACTGTCCTGTCTCAATGTAGGCTGTCTCCTTTCTACATTGCCTTTCTCTTCCTACTGTGTGGACGCTTGCGTTCATTTGCATAGCTTTGACCAACATTTATGTCTCTGCCTGTCACTTCTCCCTGCTGTCTGCTCCTGAGGCTCTGTAGGTGCCTCCAGTATAATGTATCCCAAACTGAGCCCATTGAGTTCCTGCCAGAACCAGCTGGTCCTCCTCCCGCCCCCTCTTCCATTTTGAATAATGCTGTCACCACCTGTGCAGTCTCTCTGACCAAACCTCAGCGCCACGATTACTCATTCCCCTCCTTCAGCCTCCACATCTAATGAGTCACAGAAAGATTTTACTGGAAGATAATTCATGGCACACTCTCGCTGAGTCCTCTTAGACACATTTCTCAAATCTGACTTCCTACCCTCCATCCCACTGCAGTCTCTGTTCAGCTGCTCATCTTTACCCTGAGCTACTGCACCAGTCCAGCTGGTCTCGCCCTTTCATCCACCTCTTCCCTTGCTTTGGGCTGAATGTCTGTGTCCCACAAAATTCATATGTTAAAATCCTAACCCTCAAGGTGATGGAATTAGGAGGTGGGGCCTTTGGGAGGCAATTAAGTCACGAAGAAAAGAGCCCTCACCAATGTGCCCTTATACAAAGAGGCCCCAGAAAGCCACCTTGTTCCCTCCACCATGGGAGGCTATACTGAGAAGTCGTCACCCATGAACCAGGAAGTGTGTCCTCACCAGACGCCAAATCTATTGGTGACTTGATTTTGGACTTCCCAGCACCCAGAACTGTAAGAAATAAATTTCTATTGTTTGTAAGCTATTCAGTTTATAGTACAGTTGACCCTTAAACAACACTGGTTTCTGCCAGGTTAGGTCATCATGTCTGTAATCCTAGCATTCTGGGAGGCCAAGGTGGGAGGGTTGATTGAGGTCAGGAGTTTGAAATCAACTTGAGTAAGAGCAAGATCCCATCTCTACTAAAAATAGAAAAATTAGCTGGGTGTGGTGGCACATGCCTATAGTCCCAGCTACTCAGGAGACTGAGGCAGGAGGATTGCTTGAGCCCAGGAGTTTGAGGTTGCTGTGAGCTAGGCTGACGCCTCGGCACTCTAGCCTGGGCAACAGAGTGAGACTCTGTCTCAGAACAAACAAACAAAACCCCTACAACATGGGTTTGAAGTGCATGAGTCCACTTACGTGCAGATTATTTTTCCAATAAATATATTAAAAGTTTTTTTAAGATTTGTGATGATTGGAGAAAACTTGCAGGTAAACTGCATAGCCTAGAAATATAAAAAAAAATTAAGGAAAAGGTATGTCATGAATGTATAAAATATATGTAGATACTAGTCTATGTGTTATTTGACTGTTTATGTTATCAGTAAAACTTACAGTCAACAGTAGGCTATTAGTAGCTAAGGTTTTGAGGAGTCAAAATAAATACGTGGAGTTTTCACTGTGCGTGGTGGGGGGTTGGCACCCCTCACCCCCAGTTGTTCATGGGTCAACTGTATTTTGCTATTGCAGCCCAAAGAGACTAAAACAAGTCCATTCTCCAATCTGTTGCTAACATTATTTATTTAAAATTGAAATCCTTAAAATCTCTGTGGGTTCTTTGATGACCTGCAAAGTCAAGTCCGAATTTGTTAAATTGGTGATACGGCACACAAAGTCACTATGTTTCCCCCACAGACTCAGCCTGCCAACCCTTGGCAGCTTTGCAGAGGGTGTTTGGAGACAGGTACCCCACACTGCAGGTGAGTCGTGCTCCTGCCCTTCCCCACACTGTCAGCCCTCACCATTGCATTCCTTTCGTCTCTGCCCAAGTCCCTTTCTTCTTAATTCTCTTCCTGACAGATTAATTTTATTTTATTTTTATAAAAATGGTCATTTATTGGAAAGGACATATTATTCTGTATTATTTACTTTTCTGTTACATAAATGCTGTCATTTAAACGAAGCAATAACACTAGTTAAGACTGACAATTAGTAGTAATTTAGTTAGAATAGTGAAAAAAATATATGTGAGAAAAATATAACAGTTAAACATTTTTTCTGTCCTCTGACACAGCATTTTATTTTAGCTCTTTTAAAACTCTTTATTGGATATTGATTTTTTCCCAGCTTTATTGAGGTATGACTAATAAAATTGCATACACTTAAGGTGTATAATGTGATGACTTAATATACATACACATCATGACTGATTACCACAATCACGTTAATTAATGCTTCTATCATGTAGTTGGCATTTTGTGCGTGTGTGTGTGTGTGTGTGTGTGGTGAGAACACTTGAGATCTACTCTCTCAGAGAATTTCAAGTGTTCGATACAGTATTATTAACTATAGTCTCCGTGCTGTGCATTAGATCTTCAGAACTTACTCATCTTCCTACTGAAACTTTATCCCATTAACCAACATCTCCCATTCCCCAGCCCTAGCTCCTGGTAACTACCATTCTATTCTCTGCTTCTATGAATTTAAATGTTTTTGGATTCCACATGTAAGTGAGATCATGCAGTGCTTGTCCTTCTGTGCCTGGTTTATTTCACTGGACATAATGTTCTCCGGGTTTGACCACATTGTTGCATCTGCTGATAGAGTCTCATCCATTCTTCTGAACTCAGTCCCCCGAGTCCCACCTTCTGTGCAGCCTTGCCCAGCTCCCCCTCACAGTAGGTAGCCTTTCAGATTGGAACAAAGAGAGGGGTACTCAGGAGAGCGTGTTATGTTCTGAATGTGCCCCCCCCTCCAATTCACATATTGGAACATAATCTGCAACGTGGTGGTGTTAAAAGCTGGAGCTTTGGGGATGTGATTGGAACACAAGGACTTCACCCTCAAGAATGGGATTAGTGCCCTTATAAACAAGGCCTGGGAGAGCTTGTTTGTTCCTTCCACCAAGTGGGAAAGCAGCAAGAAGGTACCACGTATGAGGAAGAGGGTCCTCACCAGAAACTAGATCCGCTAGCTCCTTGATCCTGGACCTCCAACCTCCGGAACTGTAAGCAATACATTTCTATTGTTTATATATTACCCAGTCTAAGGTGTTTTGTTATAGCAGCTCAAATGGACGAAGATCCATCAAGAACGGTTTTAAGGCAGGGAACGAGTATATTTTCTGCAGAGAACTGCGAGGAGGGCAGCCTATCTAAGGGGCAAGTGGGAGGTGGGCAAGGAGACTCTTCCTAGGGAAGGGACAGAGTGTCAGGCTGAGAAATTGGGACTTCTTTTGTAGGTAAGTGGAAACGCTTGAGTGTTTTTAGTTTGGGGATGACAGTAAAAGTTATGAATCAGGAAGTGAAGTGTGTAAATGCCTAGCAATCCCTTCTCTCCCCAAGTCCCACCTGCTTTTTTGCCTCCATGAACGTGATCCTAAGGGCAAGACTGTTACCTATGTGCTGTGCACAGTGTCTCATAAAAAGAAAGAACGTCGATCATCTACATTTGAAGTTTATTTTGCAGATAATAGTAGGTTGACCATCCTGACCTCCAGTAGTTCACATTCTTAAATGCTCCAGGATGGTCAAGGCAACTCTATTAAGATATCTGCTCTCCAAGACAGACATTTTTAGCAGCAACTAGCCTGAATCCATGCAAAGAATGCACCTGTTAGATGGGAATCCAGTTCCGGTAACCACACAATCTAATTTTAAGAGACCTAAGGCAGGCTGTGTGCTGAATTATGGGACAGGACAGAAAATCTACTGATTTTAAGGCTCATTAACAGATGTTTTGCAAAATTTGTAACATGAAGGTGTTTCTTTTCATCTGGAAATTTTGGGTTGATAGATTCACGGAAATGGTCTGATGCCAAGAACATAATTCTCTTCCCTCTCATCTCTCCCCCATCTTCCTTCCTCCTTTTCCTTCCTTTTGTGCTTTTTTTCCTTAGCAATATTTTTTAAATGCCTCATCTTGGGTTTGTTTTCACAGTGGTAAAGAAGCAAAGCAAGGTGTCCTTCTTCCATTAGATGCATATTCCAGAAGGGAAGGCAGATAAATAATAAGTAAACAAATTAACAGATAAGATGAGATGATGAGCTGGGAAGAAAGACAAGAAGGCAGGAGATGGCACTGGAGAGGGTTGGGGTGTTATGTTTATTTCCCATGGAGTAGACAGGAAGGTCATTCTGTAAGGGCACATCTGAGTGGAGACCTGAGCTGGGGGTGCTGATGGGGACTTGGGTGGGAAGCATTGGAGGAAGAGGTGGAAAAGAATAAGGGTTGATCAGCAAACAGCAAGAGGGTGGGTGTAGCTGAAGAGGAGAGGCCAGGGGGAGAAACGTAGGACCAGGAGAGTAGCCAGGAGCTAGATCGCTTGTAAACCAAACAAGGACCTTACATTTTATTCCACGTGCAGTGGGAAGCCATTGGTGGGAGTTGAGCAAGGGAGTAAGATGATCAGATTTATAGTTTAAAAAGCGTACCCTGACTGCTCATGGAGAACATTCTGTAGTGGAGATGGAAAGATGTGGTAAGACCAGCTGCTTGAGGTACGGAGGCAGCAGTGGGAGGAGTGGGAGGTGGTAGGTAGGGCTCAGCATACATTTTGAGGTATTGGCAAAGGACTTGATTATAATGCATCAGCTGTGCAGTGTGGTCGGGAAGGGAGGAGTCAAGGATGACTCCAAGGTTTGGTTTGAGCAACTGGGTGATTTGTGGGGTCATTTTCTGAGATGGGGATGATGAGGAGGAGGTGGTTTAGATCGGAAAATTAAGCTCTGTTTTTATCATTTTAAGTGAGAATATGGAGTATTAGATGGATACAGTAGTCTAGAGTTTAAGATAAAGATAGGAGCTGGAAATACACTTTGGGAGTCACCAGTGTGTAGATGGTATTTAAAACCACAGGTGAAAAGACCTCACCTGGGGAGGGAGATTCTCACCCTGGGCCTGAGCCTGAGCTCAGGGGCATTCTATTATTTAATGGACAGTCCAAGGATGATATGCCAGCAGGGACGACTGAGAAGGAATGGCCAGTGAAACAGGAGGAAACTCGGAAGGGAATGGTGTCCTGAAGATCAAAATGTTTCTGGAAGGAACAGTGGTCATCTGCATGAAACCCTGTTGAGAGTAAATTGAGGACAGAGAATTGACTGCTGGGTTTGACACGATGATCTCGACACAAGCAGGTGCAGCTGGATGGTGGGGCTGAATTTCTGAATGAAGTGGATTCAAGAGAGAATGGGAGGTCAAGAAGTGGGGACAGCAAGTACAGACAGTTCTTTCTCATTTTGCTGTCAATGGGAGCAAAAACTGGGGATGTGGAGTTGGCTGGATTTTTTAAAGAGGAGAACTAATAAAACATTTTGTATTAATATATAGTGGTTTGAAAGAAGGAGAAAAATAGATGAAAAAGACGAAAAAGGAGATAATAGGAGTTGCTAAGCCTTTAATCAGGCAAGAGGATGGGAAATCCAGAGCCCAGGTGAACATTTGGGCTTCAGAGGTAGGAAAACAGGGGAAAGAGAGTTAGGGTTGCAGGTAAGTAAGTAGAATTGCACTGTGAGAAAGCAAGGTAGACCTCTTTTTATTGGTTTTTATTTATTTTTTCTTTTCCTGGGAAATCAAGCAGTGGAGGTCTTTTAGAGTTTTGAGAAGAGAGCAAAAGGTATGAAATAGTCATTTTGGAGGACGAGAAACTGAGTTGATTAGTGTTTTTAGGAAGTTTTGAAAAGCCACTTGAGATTTTTTTGTTTATAGATTTAAAATAAAATCTAAATTTGAAGTGAAACCTGTGGGTACAATTGTGTGCTTTTCCCTGGTGATGTTCAGCTGGGGGCAGATGCTGAGCAGATGACGGGTTTAGCCAGGCTTGGGAGTTATGCCAAATGAGTCCCAGACAAGGGGGAGAGAGAAAAAGGAGGCAAGGGTGTGTGCAGGTGGGGGACACCCAGATGGATCACGGACTCTAAGAAGGGCAAGGGGGAGAGTGAACCTCTTATGGAGCTGATGAACACTGAACAAAAATATGGTGGAGTCAGTAGACTTAGGGTCGAACTGTAGACTTTTCCTCTTACGTCTTGTCCATCTTCCCCACTGTTCATGCTTCCATGTGAGAAAACCTCTGAATTCTGAGACCCAGGTCATTTCCTCCATGAAATCACCCATAACTCTGATCTTCACTGATGTCTCCTTTCGCCTCCTATTATGTTTTATTATATATATTTTATTAAACTATATTTATGATTAGCTATCAAGGGCTGGTCATTGTTGTAAGTACTGGAATAAAAGCATGAACAAACACAGGTGTGAATCTGGGCCCTCATGGATATAGGGTCTACAATAGACACATGCTGTGTAATACAGATAAGTTGCATCACACAAAACGTGATTCTGAAAAATTTCAGGTGTGATAAACATTTCTCCAAAACTACCGTGTTTTCCCAAAAATAAGACAGGGTCTTATATTTATTTTTCCTCAAGAAGACACCCTAGGGCTTATTTTAGGGGATGTATTTTTTTTTTTAAGTATGGTACAACAATCTACATTTATTCAAATATAGTTAAGTCGTTTTCCTCTGGAACATCATCCTAACTCTCCAAACCCTGAATTCCATCCTGAATTTCTTGCGACTGTATTTCCTTTAGAACCATTGGCCCCAATCTCTCATGTTGAGCAATAGAGCTCTCATGGGGCAGATGAGAAGGGCTGCTTGTCTTTTTCACTGCTCTGTGACGAAATGAATGGGTTGTGCAAATACGCCTCGTAGCCACGCCCATCACTAGGCCTTATTTCCCGGGTAGGGCTTCCATTGCACAAATGCTTAGAAATCCTGCTAGGGCTTATTTTATGGGTAGGTCTTATTTTCAGGTAAACACGGCAGATAGTAAGCCCCCAGGAAGGAGGGGCTTGTGCCACACCAGCCTTAGGCACTCTGTAAACACTTGATTCCTTAAAGTTGTGCCCCTTCAAAGTTCTGAAGGAAAAACTGAGGAGAGAAGAAGGGACCAGGAAAAATGTTCTTGGAAGATGTGAGTTTGAATGTGTTGTATCCACCAGGTTTGGGAAAACCTAGAGTAATCATGGATTAATAATGTCAAGGGAGCCTGGCTGCTGCCTGGAGATAGCAGTCCCTCGTGTTCACTCCATGCTTTAGTTGACACCTTATGTCCCTGGTAACCCATTATTCCTTTTCTGCATGTCCCTTTCCCCTTAAATTCCTACTTCAGAAGGCTGAAATGTGTATGGCAGTCAGATCCTAGGAGGAAATACACTGATCTCAAAGTTGTGGTTACTCCAGATTGTGGTAGCTGGAAGTACAGTCAGCAGGAATGACCATGTGCTCAAACCAAACTCAGCTTTCTCTGCACCAGTGGTGTACATTTATCAGGGACTTTGTGCTGATTATTCGAAGAGGTCATAGAGGTCAGCACCTGTGCACCGTCTTCAAGAAAAGCTGTGTTTACAATACACATTTGTCATTATTTACAGATAAAAAAGTCAGATGGAGTCATTACTTTACATAAAATTTCTGTCAACTGCAAGATGTAGTTTGTGACAAAATGCAATGTATAAAATTGGAATTTAGGTCCAGGTTTCTAGTCATGAGAGGTTATGAAGTAGAGAGGTGGTGGCTAAGTGCAAGGACTGAGTCTTTATTCTTTTCCATTAAGGACAACCGATCAGTAATATCTAGTATCTTTTTTTGTTCAAATGGAACATGTCTGTCTGTGATTGAGTTTTGGAAGTGAACAGTTAGTTCAGATGCTGGTGATGGGCTTGAATGCCAGGATATGGGAGAGTTATCTTAAATCATGTGATTTGAGTGATCCTAAAGTCTTGATTCTGTTTGGTGTGTAATTGCTCTATTTAAAAAATGATAGATTATAATCCCAGCACTTTGGGAGGCCGAGGCAGGAAGATCACTTGAGGCTAGGAGTGCAAGGCCAGCCTGGGTAACATAATGAGAACCTGTCTCTACCAAAAATAAAAAAATTAGCCAGGAATAGTGGCATGAACCTGTAGTCCCAGCTACTCGGGAGGCTGAGGCAGGAGGATTGCTTGAGCCCAGGAGTTCCAGCCTGGGTGACAGAGTGAAACCCTGTCTCCAAAAAAAAAAAAAAAAAAAAAAGATTGGGCTGTTCCACTCATCTTTTCTGTCACTACTATCCATCACATAGAGTTTCACTTATGGGTATGTTTTAAAGGTGTGGGGTTTCCTGTAAGAAACCATCTGATCTCTCAGCAAGACCTTCTTGGCCTTTAAGCTTGTAGGTGAATCACACATTTGAGAGAGACGGGGTGGAGTTAGAGGTCACGAGTGGGTGCACACGGTGTTGGGGAATGTGGCAGACAGGCAAGTGTCATTGACTTTCTGTCCCTCTGGTGACCACCCATATCACAACACAGAGGTGGACAGGGCTTCAAGGCACTAGCAGGTAATGCCGTAACTCGTGGAACCTGCCAATGAGAAATTTGCACATCTGTAGAGAGCTTGGAATCAAGAATACCCAGTGAATTAGCTAGCTAGGGCTGCCATAGCAAGATGCCTTGGACTTGGTGGCTTAAAAAACAGAAACTTATTTCCTCTCGGTTCTGGAGTCCAGTGGTCCGAGATCAAGGTGCCAGTAGAGTCGATTTCTCCTGAGGCCTCTCTTCTTGCCTTGCAGCTGGCCACCCTTTCTGTGTCCTCACGTCGTCTTCCCCCGTGTGTGTCTGTGTCCTACTCTCCTCTTCTCATAAGGACACCAGTCATCGTGGAGTGGGACCCACCCATATGACCTCATTTTACCTCAATTGCCTCTTTAAAGGCCCTCTTTCCAAATACAGTCACCTTCTCAAGTACTGGCGGTCAGGCTTTCAACATATAAATTTGAGGAGGTGTGGGCACAATTCAGCCTATAGCACCCAGAGAACTTTGGAACTGGTGCCCTTCAAGGAATTCACTAATTTAGATTCTGAAAGAAAACACATTGATTCCATGAAGAGTGACAATGAATTTTCTAAGCCCTAATTTTAGGGTTGTTGTCTAACTTCTCTTGGCCTGAGGGGTCTAATCTGAGATATGGTGTTAATAATACCTGCTTTCATTTCTTTTTCTGGTGATCCATCTGATGAGATGCTGGCTATGAAAGTGATTTGAAAATATAAACTGCTGTGCATGTAACAATATTAATATTAGTAATATACTAATAAAATCAGAAAATACTCATCTCTGGAGTACATTTTGGGGGCTGAAGCGCCTTGTGCCAAGGGTCCTTTACTGCTTGGAAGGTGTTTGGGTGGTGTCTCTTTTCTACATGCAGAATCAGTGTTCACTGTTGAATGATGCCTCGCCTACCCTATATCTGTTTGATAAAATTTAAGGGAAAATATGTCCAAATATAAAAAAGTAAGGGGGACAGGTAAGGAATTTTTCTGTCCCTGTTTTCATTTTGCTTTTGATATTGGCCATTATTCCTTTTCCACTTTGATTCGCTTTCTAGCAATTATCCTGGGATATATTTTGGATGTAGAAGTTTTTTAAGCTGGTGAGTAATAGCCATTTTATTATTGAAGTTTTTGTTTGTAGAAAACATACCTTTAACAACAGTCTATGAAAATAAATAATAATCCTATTTATTGTGCCTCTATTATGGACCTTGGAGCATATGAGAAGAAAAAAAAAGAAATTTTAAGCTTGTTTTATGTGATTTGAGAAAATTGAAGTGATAGGCAAACAGATTTTTTAGCTCATTAGAAAAAGGAACTTTCTATCGGTCAGAATTCAGAAAATAGAGTGGAGTACTTTTCTTCTTCTTTTTTTTTCTTTTTTGAGAAGAATTTCACTCTGTTGCCTGGGCTAGAGTGCTGTGGCGTCAGCCTAGCTCACGGCAACCTCAAACTCCTGGGCTCAAGCAGTCCTTCTGCCTCAGCCTCCCAAGTAGCTGGGACTACAGGCACACACCAGCATACCTGGCTAATTTTTTCTGTATATTTTTAGTTGTCCAATTAATTTCTTTCTATTTTTTTAGTAGAGATGGGGTCTCGCTCTTGCTCAGGCTGGTCCTGAACGCCTGAGCTCAAATGAGCCACCACACCTGGCCGAGTGGAGTACTTTTCTAGTGGAATTTTTTGACAAAGTCTTCTAAACTGGAGACCCATGAATCTATGTTTCTAATACTGGCTGGTATTTCAAAGAAGCTAACTGGGGACACAACCCTAAGTGGCCTTGACAGACACCCACACTAAGATTGTAGCCAGCTCGTGGAGTGGCTGGCACCGATCCTGAGAGTTTGGTTAAATCTTGGGGCTGCTCCAGGGTATTGTGGGGTGGACAGTGTGTACATAGGATGGTGTGAATTGGTGAGGGGTGATCAGTGGGTTGTATCCACTGATGTGACAGATGAATATTTTTTAGAATCAGAAGTGTTAGGAAATCACAAATATTTCCTATATATGCAATTAATTTCCTGGCTCCACTCTAAATGCAAGACCTTAAGTTAAACCAACAGACCCATTTGGAGGGGCAGAGCCAGTGTGTATGGTAGGAGGTGCTAGGCAACCTTTGCCGGGGGGGGGGGGGGGGGGGGGGGGGGGGGGGGGNAGGGGGGGAGGGGGGGTGAAGAAATCAGCCAAGATGTAAGTACATCTGAATCAAAACCCAGGGAGAGATAAGAGGTGCCTGGTGGCCTTAGTCTCTCTCTTCGCTGTACTCTACTTTCTTCTCCCAGTATTGCCAGACACTGGCACAGAGAGGTGGGGCAAGGAAAAGCAAATATTTATTGGAAGACTATTTATTATGTATTAGGCCTTTTACAAATTCTAAGTCACTTCGTTCTTACAAACATCTTGTGCAGTAGGTTACTATTATCCCCACTTAGCAGATGAGGAAATTGAGTCTCATGGCAGTCAGGAAGTAAATGGCAAAATTGGGATCTAGACCTGGGCTTATGACTCCGTAGCCCGAGTTTTTTTCATCATGGTGTTGAATAAGAAAATAAGGCAGATAGGGGATGGCAGGTATGATCCTATACCTTCTGGAATGTCAAAAAATTGGTGAAGTATTATTCATTTTGTTTATTATATTGCCATAGAGATATAAAATTGTCATACTTGTAATTTAGAATTCCTGGCAAAGAATGCATTCTTCTAATTAACAGAATTGTCAGTAATTACTGTCATGGTATCTCCTTACTTTCACCTCTCCTGTTAAATATGGATGGACTTTATCACTACTGCCTGCCCCTGTTATCTTTTAGATGCCTCATCCTGCAGTCTGCTAGGTCAGAGTTTATCAGACATCTCTTATTCATCTTCAGTGCTCCACCCAATTCCATTCTTATCTCTCTCTGGATTCTCATCTTGAGCTACACCCTCCTGGCCAGTCCCCTTCTGTTCATCCTCATTCCTGAGCTCTCATTTATCTCCTTTCCATTCATCCTTTTAACATTTTCTTCCAGTTGGTGACTTCAAGCTAAAGTGCATCTAACAAACCGGTGCCTTTAGAGTCAGCCAAAGATGACATATCTATGACACCACCTACTTCAGGTTCCCTGACCCTGTCTCCACCTCATCTGGGCTATTCCTCATAGCCCTTTAGATTTTTTTTATGTAATTTGGATCCTACAGACACATTGTTTACCACCTTCCCTTTTCATCTAGCAAGAGCAATCTTTTATATTGTAAAAGACAGTAACAATCTTTAACACCGTAGTTTTTAGCACTTGCATAGTTTTTCCTGTGTATATTTACCATTATTCATTTAATCAACTCATTATTATTGCATATGTATGTTGCTTCCCATTTTTTTCTTACTATTAATTACCCTGCTATGAACATCTTTGTGCCTAAATCATCCTCATTTCTCTGATTACTTTCTTATGGCAAATTCCTAGAAGGAGAATTTCTGGGCCAAATTACATGCAGATATTTAAGGCCATTGAAAAAGATTGCCTAAACTGTTTTTCAGAAAGGTTATCTGGGCTTGCTGCCCTAGCAGAAGTATGGAAAAGGTTCCTGGTATCACAGGATCTACTCATGCGCATCACTAATCAGTCACGTGATCTCTGGTAAGTCATGTAAGCTTTATCTATGTAAAAACTAGGCATTGGTTTAGAACTCTGTGTTCTTCCTCCATCTATTCTGTTGTGCTATCATTTCACGTTATGGGGATAGTTGCACTCCAGAATGTTCTCTGGAGCTCTCACAAGGGAACTTAGTGAAGCTTTACAACAGGTGTATGAATGAAACAAAGATTTGGGTTTTCCTGAAGTTTTCTCTTGGGAGAAAGAAAGGATTTACTATTGTCTTCTCTTTCACTTTGGCCTCTTTAAAAATTGCTCTTAGTGGCACTAAATACTTAACAAAATTACCTTAAATCTTGTCCCCATTTCAGTGAGTAGTGTCAGTCACATCTATTATTATCATTCCCGCACACAAGTGAAGAGATAGAGGACGTGGAAGGCTGGCTGCTTGCTCAACCTTAGAGGGTGAGTCAGAGGTTAGGAAGGAAAGTGCATGTGGGGCTGCTGACATGAAGGCTAGTCCCCCAAAGCCCTGAAATACTCTGCCTCAGGACATTGTCCGTCCCAGGAGGTTATGGGGACGGGTAGATTCAAGTCTTTCAAAACACTGTCCACCACCAAGGCCCTGGGGCCATCAGCAGCCAGGCACTCTTCATTCTTCTCTGGGTCCTATGTGTCTTCTCTGCCTCTTGTTTTTTTTTTTTTTTTTAAAGACATGGGCTGGTCTTGAACTCTTGACTTCAAGCAATCCTCTAGCCTTGGCCTCCCAAAGTGCTGGGATTATAGGCGTGAGCCACCGAGCCTTTTCTATGCCTCTTTTTCATCACTCTAGCAATGGGCATGCAGGCCACCCAGGCATGCCTGGAAAAGGATGAAATTTGGTAAATATACTGCCAAACTCAGACATGGGCTGGTAAAAATTAAGTTGAAAGAGATGATGAAATGGCAGCATCAAGGGCAGCAATAAAAGCAACTTGGCTTACTTAAACATTTTTATTGAACAATGGGTAGGTGTAGGTTCCATGAGGGCAGCACCCAGAACAGAGGCATAGAAGTTGATAGGTGCTTATCAAATGCCAGGCTGTGGAGGTACAAAGAAAAGTAAGCCACGGGCCCTTCCCTCAAGAAGCTAACAGTCCAGCAGCAGAGATCCGCCAGAAAACAAACATGGCAGTAAAGTCATAAATAGAAATTTATACAAATACCAATGTAGCACAGAGAGGGGAGAGTGATTAACTTGAAAGTTGTACCAGAATAAAACTTCAAAGTCTGTGGCGTCTGATGGATTGCAGGTGCAAGCTTCTTTTAGAACAGCTGTACTGCTGAACTTTTTTCTAACATGAATTTGTATGTATCAAAGCCTATATCATTTCATTATACAACTAGACGTATGTATGTTAAAATCGCGTTTGAAAACTGAAATCATTAAATGACCTAATGGTGCTTTCCCCTTTTTTCTTAGCAAAGCAAAAAAGTTTCCTAACTGAATAGTCACATTGGATTGAATAGGCATTTGTTTCTAACAAATTGACACTTCATTATTTTCCACTGGGAGCAAATGTGCACCTCCTTTTGATTAGTCAGAGCTTGTTACACAGAACAATAAGGAGGCAGGCTCCTCTGGGCTGGAGAAAACGCAGAAATTCGGAAGAGGTTGAGTCTAATTGATTCCGTAAATGAAGGAAAGGGGTGGGAAATGTTTACTGGAATATATGACTGAACAGACTTGAAAATGACATAAAAGAAGCTTTGGGATAAAATGTATTGAGTTAGTTTGCTAGTTTCTAAATTCTATAATAGTGAATTTCAGTGGATCAGATTGCTATATAATGAGGTGTACGTGTGAGAGCTACATATGCAAATCCACTTCCTAACTATTTCCGAAATGATTTGTGACATTTAGGAGAATCATGGGAGATTAATACTAGAAAATCCTCCTATCTGTAAAGAAGAAAAACATTATATAGTGTCAATTGTCAAAATGTTTCTCTTGTAGGGAATGGTTGGAGAAATCTAAGGCTGAGAACAACGGAAGTTCTCTATGTTAAAATGTCAAGAGCTATACTGAGGAAATTCACCTACCAACAGAATCAAGATTGTGGAGAAAGGTAAGATTGGTGCTTGAAAAGAACTCTGTAATATTTCTGATTTTTATTTAGCTTGATAAAGTTTCAAGTATTTACTAATTTCAAGTAAAGTTTCAAGATTTACTAATTCCTGTAAAGTACCAAGTAGAGGAATGAATGTGTTAATGACTGGAATATTCTTCAAATAAACAGTTTTAGTATGCAACTGCTACTCCTGAAGATGTGAAAAACTGAGGTTGAAAGGAATTAGTTCTATGTCTAGAAATAAATGTTTAATGCTAAGGAGTAAATAAAACCCATGAGTGCCGCTGTATGTGTTAGCTTAGAACTTTTAAAAAAAATTTTATTTTTATAGAATGAAGGGTTCTTGAAGACAAATGCAACCTATTGTGGTGCATAAAAATGTGTGCAAGTTCTTTTGTCCCAAATGCCATGAAGCTGATGAGAGGCTCAGGGTGAGCTTGCTGAGAATTCTCCTAAATTCACCCCAGATTGAACAGGGGAGGAAGCGATTCACCTGGAGTTGCAAATAGGGCAATTACTGATGCAGGAGAGGACCTAGTGTTCCAGAACTTTTCCACACTAACCCTTAGAATGGAGAAGATCTCACTCCCCTTACACCACTCAGACCATCTGTTTTTTCTACACTTTATTTATTCAGGAAAATATATGGGTAATGGAATTTGGCTTTTAATGTTGTCCAGGCAATTCTGTGGGAAAGAAACACCAGTTGTACAGTTTCCACACACCTCCTTTTCTTTTCAGAGACAGAGGTATATTCAGGAAGACTGGATTCGAGGAACATGTTCATCTTCTTTGTTGATCCCTTTGAGTGCTTCCTGAACCTCTGAAGTGAGGACTTCTCTCCTTTATATTGTTACTTAAATATTACAAAGTGGACCTGAGAATGAGTCTGTCAGCAGCCGATTGCCAAGGGGGCCCTCATTTTAAACATGTTTAACTTCTCTGGTTTGTGACTTGGTTGGATTAAAGCCCTACAACAAAAATAAGATCTGGATATTGTTGACAAGAGAAGATTCGTGTAATTTCTCAGGCAATAAGTATTTAATGAGTATTTACAAGGTGTTGGTTATTTTCAGAAAACTATCAAGCGAGAATTGGCAGAGACTGCCTCTGTCTCACTTACTGGTATGTCCCCAGGGGCACACTGATATCCCTGTCTCGATTACTGGCGTGTCTGGCACAGTGACTAGCACAGAAATGCTAGCTAAATGGAGGATGAGTGCATGAATGCATGAATGAATGATTGAATACACCTGTGTAGTCCCTTGGTTTGTAACCTTAGTAGCAAGAAAAATGCCTGCCATGAATTAGGCAATCAATAGAAGTTTTGTTAAGTGAGTTAATAAATCCAATCAAGCCTTCAGTAACTTAACCAACTATTCTGTTTGATTATTTGTAACCTTTAAAAGTTCTCCAATAGGGTTGCGATCTTTGCTCAAAACAATCATTATTTGGAAAATAATTGCATTTCCCATGTTCTTGCTTGGTACACCTGTGCAGGTGACATGGTTTTAGCAGACAGATCCAGGGAGAAGTATTTACATTACAATTAGGCTGGAAGGAAAGTTATTGTTGAGACTTTGAGGTGACCCGCCTTACCTGGGTCACAGAAGTGAGCATAGCTCCTGCCAACTCAAGAACTGTCGCCTCTGATCAGAGTTCTCCCTCGTTTGGCTTATTTCTGTTCTGATGGAGAAACTGTCTGGGAGGCACAGAGAGCTGAAGATGGAAAGCAGAGACCCTCCTCCCAGAATGCAGCACTTAGCTAGTGCTAAGTGACGGGAAGAGGCTAAGAGATTTAACATTCACAGAAACCTAGGACGCAGGTATTAGTCCCATTTTATAGGAAACCGAAGCCCAGAGAGGTTAAGCAAATTATCCAAGATTAAACGGCTAGCAGGTGGCAGAACAAAGATTCAAGCTCAGAAAGTCTGACTCCATTCTTAACCAGTATATTATGCTAATTTGTGTCCTTTCGACTTGGTAAATATTTATAGAATTTGCAATAAAGCAAGGATTTTCTATAATAGTCTCATTTGGACTTTCTTTCTTTCTTTTTATTTTTTTAAATAATGTGTCCTTGCCTATAAGACAAACCCCATGGCATAGGAGTTTAAAGACCATACATATAACAAATCTCTAGTTTTAAAATATGCTCCATGACGTTTACAAATCATTTTTACAGTGTTCCAAAGAATAGGGTTCTAGGCTGCGACAGTAAAGTCACCTGCCACGGTGATCCTGTACACTGGGATTTAGCCCCTCACTCTCTTGCCTTTCAGGATGGGATAGCTGAGCAAAAGAGCCAAGTGGGTTACTCTGGAGCATGCCAGCTTGGTGGAAACTCAGCAGGTTGGTAGGCTTTCCTTTTTCTCCTTTATAGGCTTTGAAAATGCACTGTAATTAGTACACTCGCATAATCAAAGCAAACGTATATTAAATATATTAGACACCACAGAGATGGGTGTGCTCCAGAAAGAAATACTGCAATTTATATTGTGGCATTACGCTAGTTTCAGCTTCTGTTTTTATTTTATGCTTGAATGTAGGATAAGATTGCTCCCATTGCAGCTTTTGCAGTTACTTCTTTGACCATGTTTGGTTTGGCAGTTAAGGAAAAAATCAACAGAAGGATTACGTTTCAATGGCACAACACCTAATCCTCAGGCAAATGATTTGTCCACGCTTAATATAAAGTACTTAGGATGTATTGTTTGATGTAAACACTAGTTCTAATAAAATGGTGCCTGAGGTAGAGTTCTTTAACTTGTAATACCCTATTTGTGTTGGCCTGTACACATTGGATATAAAGCCATTATGATAAAATATATCCTCTTTAGCCTGATAAAAAAGAAAATCAGAGTATAGGACTCACACCAAGAGAGAAGATGCTATAAAACACGACGTCCCTTATGATGTTTGTCGTTGGCACTGGGGACACAGCAGTCAGCACTTCTCTGATGGGAACTTCTCCACTGTCTTGGAAGAGCATCGGTTTCATCCTCTAAGGTGTTTTATTTGAATCTAACGTTGCACTGGGCCCAGCTCCATTTAGCTGCTGCGTTTGTGACGTCCGCAGTCTGGGAAGGAGCGGCTGCATCACAGTACTGGATGGCAAACACAAAGGAAGGTTAAAGAGGAAGCAAATACAATTCAGCCTACCGGTGATAGCAATCTCTGCCCTCAAATACCACTTGTTATAACCTTTCTCTCTAGGACCCCGTGCTGCTCAGAAGCATGCAAGGTTAATAATAGCAGGCAAAAAAATGCTAGGCATTTCAAGACGCAACATTCATCTTGCCGTTCCACTAATGCGGGGATGACAGAAAGTCACTTTCAACCTCCTTTCCTGCTGCTTATATTACCTGCGTGTTGTGAGCTACTCCTCCAGGTATTGGAGAATGATTGCTGTTCATATGGTGTTCTGAGGAAGCTAGGCATATTTGCCATTATCCTCATCTGATTTAATGCTTATAAATCAGCAAAAACTCCACCTCAATCCACTTCTCTCTGTCTCAGAAGAGCAGACGCTCAGTAATAGCTCCATTCACAGTTCATCTGATGACTCACTTCCAGAATACCAGTGATTGAGAGCCTTCTCTGTAATTGTAGCTTTAGCCAAAGGATGAAAAATCACAGCATCTGAACTAAAGTGACTTGAAGTTTCAGGTTCCTGCCTTATCCTGACTCATCTGCAAGTCTTCGAGAGTTCCAGGAGAAGTGAGCTTTTCAATGAGATGCTGTTTTGTTGGTTTGGGTTTCAGTCTTAATTTCTATCCTTTCCAGGAAAAGACTCATTCGAAGAGCAAGTCTTAGAAGGTCGTTTTTAGCTTAGATTTTTATTTTGAGGGTATTTATAAATAGATTAAGTGCCTAAATCTATGACAGTATCTTCCCTTTGACTAAAAATCTGGAAGTAAAAATGAAAACAGGACTGGCAACAAGGAGGATGGGGGAGGTGGAATGGAAAACCGACACCTTGCTTTGCCTGGGCTTAATGGTGCTGCTTAACCACCTCAGCATGCTGAGAGACCTGTGCTCGTCCTTACTGAGAGCCAGGGACAAAGGTGACCCCAGTGCACAAAGAGGCTTCCATCCATCCCAGCGTGGGCCACGTGTCCCTGGACATTGTGAGGAGGGCAGTGCGGTCGGTGACCTCTCCCTGCTTCCGTTCTGCTCTCCTGCTCCATTGCCTGGAGGAAGGAGGTCTCCGCTCCAGTTGACTAAGGGAATCTCTGGAAAGAATGGCTGGCTCATTCTGGAACTTGGCTTTCTGTGCTAGCTCTAGAATTAGGTTTAAGTGAGCTCTGTAGCTGTGTGCTCAGGTATGCAGATCAGGCAAGGGATTGTGCTGGAGGCTTCCAATGGCTTTTCCCAACCACAACCAGTGAGATTTCCTGAAAAGGTCCCTCCTCAGGTCAGGTTCCCAACTGTGGAAGAGAAACTGGAAGCATCTGCCAGGGGGAGAGGTAGAATTGGAATTGGAAGTGGAAGGGAAAATAAGGAAACCTTTTAATGATTGGAAAACAGGAACTCTTTTGTTCCTACAAAAATTCTCTCTAATCAAATCCTAATTTTTTTTATCTTTCCTTATTTTTATATTTTATTTTATTAATTTTTTCGAGACCAGGGTCTCACTGTGTTGCCCAGGCTGGCCTCAAACTCCTGGGCTCAAGAGATCCTCCACCTCCCAAGTAGCTGGGACTACGGGTGCACCACCAGGCCTGGCTTCTTCCTTATTTTTCAACTTTTAGTCTGATGGCCAGTAGTGAAGTTGAGGCAATTTTCCTATACCATCTCCCTTCCTGGCCACATGAGTCGGTGTTTGTGTTCACCCTGGATTCAAATCTTTTTTTCAATAGGCTCTAAGATGCCATGGAAATTCTTTTGTTGCCTTGGAATTCTGTTATTCCATATAACTATCTCAGTTAAATAAAGGAAGAGTTGTATTGGGTTTAGTAGTCTTTTACTTACTTGGAGATTTTTTTCCCCATTACATATAGTATTTTTTTAAAAGAAGCTATTCTCTTTCATTTTTGAAAACTCCTTGAGAGGGGTATGAAGGGAATTTGCTCTTATCCAGCTACCTGGGAGAGTGCCTATTTTTAGTATCAAGATCCCTATTATATAAGCATTAGAGAATTTAAAACCACTTGTGTAGTTATTCTTTATTAGGGGGAAAAAGGGCTCATATTGAGAATTCAGAATCATTTTCTGGGGAAGGAGAAATTGACTGTCTAGGATATTACAAATAAGCGAAAAAATACAACTAGAAACCTGATAGGATACTTAACCGTGCCTAGAGTTGTTACTGATATGAAATATTCTTGCTGTTGATATTTTTAAATTTCTAACTCACTTTTAGTTTCAGATAATAGAATTTTTGCCTCTAGAATTTTCAAATAGATTCAAAGTTCCCTTTCTGGGTGACTGTATTCTGAGGGCCATTGGTAGCAGTTCTCTGCAATCAGTAATTTCCTTCAGCCAAGTGTCTATTGTTGCCCCCACCAAGGTGAGAATAGGGACAGGGGGTGGTGGGGGGAGAGGAAAATTTTCTGTGATTATAATGTGTTGATCTTCTGATAGTTCAATGTGGTTTATCCTATCATTATAGGTTTTTTTTTTCATGCCACTTGTAGGGGATTGAATAAATATCATTTCTACTATTCTCCACTTTAACAAGGGAGAAACTTTTTTTTTCTTTAGTGAAGAGGGGTCTTGCTGTGTTGCCCAGGCTGGAGTGCAGTGGTGTGATCATAGCATCCTTTCTTAATACCATCAGCCTGGGTAGGTTTGCTTCCCCGGACGACTAGCAAGCTCCCTGTTTGTCGTAAGTCAGGGTAGGGTGCACGCCTGTGCTACCCACTGCAGCACCCAGCATGTGCTCAGTAAAAATTTGTGAATTAATATGAAGTCCAAAGGGCTGACGATCTCAGGTTCTTTGTCAATTATTCAGCCATCGTGTTAAAGAAAACCCAGGCCTTCCCATCTGAAAAACTTTTTTACCACACAGAAATCCAAGGACTATCTGGAATTCCCCTTCCCCAGTGTTTTGATAAAGAATGAAAATCAGACTAATTAGATCAAGCAAGCAGCTGTCCCTTTGAAGTCCCCATCCCTGCTCCTGCTCATCGTAGATGCAAATAGGTTTCAGAAAGGGAAAAAGCCAAGAGCCAAAACACAAATCCAGGTATGTTTGGTCTTCCCCAATCAGGAGATAATAACAGCCCTCTTTATTTTTATTGTTATTATGATTCAAAATGAACTCGATGTCAAGGGTTTGATCTGGCACGTGAGGAATGCAGGGCTGGCCTGAGAGACTTAACTCTCTGGAGTCAACAGATCACCAGGGAGGGATTAGGGAGTGGTAGGTTGATATAACCCTAATAATGTAAATAACTCGGGAAATAAATGTGGAAAGTTATGTTTCGGCGCCGTCCTCCTCCACACTTACCGCGACCTTCCCATCCACGATGAATCTCTTCTGCTCGGCGGCGCGTGCGGAGCTGTGTGCCCAGCGGCGGGCACACGAGGCGACCTCGGCTCACAGAGCTCACGGCCGGCCGGGCGGGTGCGACAGCAATCTCAACAGCGTGTGACGTGCGCTGCGACAGATGCAGCCCTGGCGTTTAGACGGGTGCAGGCAGGTGTGCCTAGGAGTCTGGCGGGAGCAGGTGGGAGCGGCGTGGGGGCAAGTGGTCAGGGGAGGCTTCTCAGAGGAGGTGATGATGTCTAGTGAGACCCAAAGGAGGGAGGGGGTCTGGCGACATGGGCCAGTGGAGCCTTGCAACCTTTCGGGCAGTGTCTTGCACAAGGAAACGTGCACATCTAGTGCTGCACGGAACATATCTGTTATGTTAACATGCAGATATCAAGAACAACACATCAAGAACATTAATGAATAAGCAAGGCCTGTAAAGTTAATCAATGTATAAAATCAGCAGCTAGGAGTTGTCCGACATCTCCCAAGCGCCTGACTGAATCCTGAGGGTGGCGTAGAGCTGTTGAGCAAGCAGCGTGCTTTCTCCTGTCACTGTGCTGACCTTATGCCAACGCCAGTGCGGATGGCATGTGATCAGAGGAGAGCTTCCAAACAGGTTGATCTCACCTTGAAACTCTTCGCACGCAATGCAATGCAGGTTACACAGGACAGTCTCTGCCTGGCTCCTTCCCAGGCGTCCCTCTGCCCATTTCTGTAAGGGGAGGCCAGCGGTGGTCCCGGCCTCCTTCCCAGCATCCCTGGAGGTTGTTTGCACCAGACGCCTTTCCAACTGGTCACTTGCTGAAACACCTTTTAATAACATAAACTGCACATTACTCGGCTATTTCCTCTTGCCCTGTTGTGATGTGATGTGGATTTGCTAGGATAAAATACAGAAACTGTGGGGTTTTTTTTCCTTCTCCTGGTGACATGCTTTGTTGTTGCCTCTATGAAAGGTCACCATTGAATGGACTGAAGAATGTGAAAAATGATATCATGATCTCTCTTTTGGAAGTGCTACAGTCTTTAACAATTTGATAAAAGACGAAGAGGGGGAAGACAGGAGAGAGGGAGAAAAAGGAACCAGAGCAGCAGGGCTCTGGATTTGGAAACCTTGCTGGGCTCTCTGGATCTGATTTGGCCCGAGAATGCAAGCATCAGATAAAAATAGCAAGTCACACAGTAGAGGGCACATCCCGGCTTCTCCTCCGCCTGGGGCCGCACATGCCCAGTGCGTGCCTTTCCGCGGAGAAGCCGGAGCAGCACTCTCCAGCAGAAGGCCGGAGTGAGAAGGGGCCTGTGTTTGATGTATGAGCTTTGGCTTGCCATCGTGAGTCACCCCAGAACTAGCTGCAGGCAAAACAAAAATCTTTTGTGATTAATTAGAAAAACTGGACAATTATGAATTGACTGCACGCAGCCAGGGTATGGAAATATAAATAGTAATGACTCTGGCGGAGCCTGATGAACACTCCGTGTTTATGTGAAATCGCTGGAGAAAGGCAAATTTTTAACACGGAATCTGCTGAAATAGGATGATTTCTGATCTATGACAACCTGAGGGTCTTGAGCAGGATCCTGGTTGACACTTTCCAAAGGGGTTCTAGTTGACATTTTCCCCACATCCCTCCAAACACTGGTCTCTGTGCCAAAGGGACCATTCTTTACTTTCTTCCTTTTTTTTAAAAAAAAAAAATTCTAAACATCCTTTTCAGCAGCCCTATGAAATGGCTCACATCTTTTGCTAACCTCCCTGGCAGCGCACAGAGTTGCCAGCTGGTTATCTTGCCCTTTTGGGGCATTTGCTGCCACTGCGACACTCTCAGAGGACTTGAACACAGATGTCATTTTTATTCTGAGGCACTTGTTGGTTTTATCTTCAAGGGAAGAAGGAACCACCACAAGTGAGCTGTTTTATCAGAGAAAGGAAAGATCAGGATGTTATAGCAAGTTATTGGATTAATGATTTATTCTGTTTGGGGAATGTAAAGTGGAAAGAAAGGTCTCCAAACCACACAGTTGAACAAAGCTTTTAAAAGCTCCTGGATGTGCACAATATATTTTTTGGCATCATTTAATCGTGGGTCTGGGAGGGAGGAGCACCCCATCTCATCCCCCCGCCCCCCCACGCACCGAATAAGCACATCCTACGTGGTGGAACTGGGGGAGGGGCGATTGCTCCTTTTCAAGGAAGTTCACAAAGAAAAATAATTAAACCCTGACAGTGCCCATGAATGTCAAAATACGAATTTCCTCCAGTGATCATTTTTTAACCACTGGGGTTAGCACGTTATCCTTTGTCCTGGGGCAACAGTGTGTAGCCAGCAATGGTCACAGACCCAAGAGAAACAAAGGAAAAAGCCATCTCGCTGCTGTTTCCCCCAGCACCTACCCTACTTGGATAAAACACCTCTCAGACCTTTGAAATTTGATTTCTGCCAGGCAATTAACTCGTCTTAACGTGTATTCTACATATCCAAGTGCCTTTTCTGGCCCTCTGTTTGCACTCGCCAGCGTTCACATTGTTTTCTATTATTATTCAAGCAGCGCCACCTCAGTAGTAAACCCATTGACCATTCAATCAGAGCAGTAGCTGTGGCGGATAATTAAAAGTTCCCAACCTCTTACCCCAAGGCCAGGCTAGAGCCAGTCAGAGAGGAGCCAGGTCCTCGCTGCTCAGGGACCAATCGATCAGCTGATTAACCCTTCTTACTGATTGGTTAGAGCTGATTGCATCTCCAGTAAAGAAATCTCCTCTGGCCTGGGGCGCTAGAGGCGGCTATACATTCAGGGTGGCTGAGGTCCAGCGTCACTGTCCTCTCACAAAGTAAAGGGGGAAAAGAACAGAACTTCTAATACAGCATCTTACAAATTTTATCTCCCAACCACTGTTTTTCCCCTAGACCATCTCTGATTTCATTTCTAGAGGGAAAATATCTGTTCCAGTTTCAGGAACGGCAGAAAAGATCCCTGGCGGAGCAGTGGCTGCTATGTAGCCCGTGAAACGGCAGATTCTTCCTGACAACAGTGTCCCCAAGTGTCCCCTTGCAAGATGGCTGAGGTCAGAAAGCACTGAAGACACACCCTTCATAAAATGGGCCCCTCTCCTGGAAGATTGCTTTTCGACCAGTCGACTCCCACAGGATTTGCATTTGCTAGCTAGTAAATATTTATCTTTGTGATGGGTAAACAATCTGTTTTCCATTGTGCTGACATTTTGGCACTGTGAGTAAAATATACTGTATTGGAATAGAGGCATTTAAAAAAATTACTACCCCGTAGTTGTCTTTGAAGGGAGTAGCTGAGATGCTATCAGACAGGTGTGGTGGACAGGCCTTCCTGAGTGGCTCGCTGGGTTTTCTTAAAGATGGTTTTCTTAAAGACTGATTTCCGAGGATTTGGTAGAAGAGCCCAGCCAGGGAATCCCCTGTGAAAACATTATCTCCGCTGCCCCCAGGCTTATCATTTTATCTGTGGCATAGGGGAGAAAGCTGAATTTTGCAAAGCTGACTTTGCAAATATTATCTTTGTCTCCAGAAGGCCAAGCTCCCATTGACGTCAAAGGCAGTTGGCCTGTGGGGAATGTGCGGGCTCGGGCTGAGTGCCTGTCGAATGCCTTGGAAAATGCAGCTGGCAGGTTAGGAAACAAATGTTTTCCAAAATGTTCCTGTTTTGCCCTTCTTTTGAGATACTTATCCATGGAAGTGCAAGAACAGAAAATGAGAAGACTTTCCCAGGAATCCGAACATTATCCACCTTACAGTGAAATTGATGGCAGTAGGCACTGGTCTGAGATTCCACTGAGAGGGCTGGCTGCGTGGGGAGGTGGCTGTACCTTAGGAGCCCCCCTCGGAGTGGGGTTTAGGGCCTGCAGGCTTGTGAGCTGCACAGGCACTGTGGCTACACAGCACTCCACTTTGAGGGACCTGCTCCTCCCCAGAAGGCTGAGGGCAAACAATTGGGGGTGAAGCATGCTTGGAAAAGTGCCTTGAGGCCCTAGAAAGAGGGAAAAGTATCATAGGAACATAAAGAATGATGGCTATATTTTCATTCTTACAAGAACCAAAGTAACTGACGGTTATATGACCCTGGACATATTTATTCAAATCAAAATGGTCTCAGTCTCATTGTCTTAAAGTAAGTTTATGAGAGTGTACACTCATACACACATGCAAACACAAACAAACTCACATATGGAGATTTTTTTTTTGTGGATTTACAGCTGCTATTTAATTTATGCTTGAACACATACATTTCTGAAATCAAAGCCAAAATTGTAAAAATTATGTGCCAATCAGATCTATATGTCATTATAGGAAAACTACCAAACCTGAAGAGGTATGAGATAATAGCATGGGTCCTGTTAATGCAATCATTATTTAGTAAGAATATAATGATGTAACACTGTTAATTATATTAGGTTATTAAGTATGAAATGTCTGGTTTCCTTAAGTACTAAGTTAGACAGTTGATATGTCTGACATTTCAGTTTGACACTTCTTGTTTTATTTTCATTGTGAAGGTTCATCCCTAGTCTTGCAAATGCATGTTTTCGCTTGGGATTATATTTCAAAAATTTTTTTAGAGCAATTCTTGTGAAACCATGGGTACGTCAAAAATTCATGTTATTTTCGAATATGAGTTCCATCGTGGAACCAATACAGCTCAGACAGCTCGAAATATCAACAAAGTGTTTAGGAAAGATGTGTCTAATGAACACACAGTATGTTGATGGTTTGAGAAGTTCTGTTTTGGTGATTTTAATCTTGAAAATGAGCCATGTGGGTGACTTGAGACCAAGGTGGATAACGAAGAGCTGAAAGCTGTAGTGGAAGTGAATCCATCTCAACCTACACGAGAATTAGCAGCAAGGTTTGATGTTACTATTTCAACAATACTAGATAATTTGAAACAAGCCAGCAAGGTAAAGAAGCTGGATAGATGGGTTCCACATGAATGAAATGAGCATCAGAAGAGAAATCATCTCAAAGCTTGCCTTCCTTTGCTGTCATGACATAAAGGCCAACTATTTCTACACTGTATCATCATGTGTAATAAAAAATGGATTCTTGGCCGGGCGCGGTGGCTCATGCCTGTAATCCTAGCTCTCTGGGAGGCCGAGGTGGGCGGATCATTTGAGCTCAGGAATTCGAGACCAGCCTGAGCAACAGCGAGACCCCATCTCTACTATAAACAGAAAGAAATTAATTGGCCAACTAATATATATAGAAAAAATTAGCCGGGCTAGTGGCACATGCCTGTAGTCCCAGCTACTCAGGAGGCTGAGGCAGAAGGATCGCTTGAGCCCAGGAGTTTGAGGTTGCTGTGAGCTAGGCTGACGCCACGGCACTCACTCTAGCCTGGGCAACAAAGTGAGACTCTGTCTCAAAAAAAAAAAAAAAACATGGATTCTTTTTGACAATCGCAAGCATTTGGCACAATGGTTGGATAAAGATGAAGTGCCAAAACACAGTCCCAAACTGAATATTCATCAAAAAAGCTAATAGTGTCTGTCTGGTGGTCCAGCACTGGTATTACCCACTACAGCTTCATGAAACCTGGTCAATCGATGACAGCGGATGTCTACTGCAACCAATTGGATGCAATGATGAGGATGCTTGGTATTAAGTAGCTGAGATCGGTCAGCAGAGACAGGGCAATCCTCTTGCAAGAGAATGCTGGACCATGTGTCGCCTGAACAACACTGCTCAAATTATAAAGTTGGATTTGGAAACTCTTTGTCATCCATCGTAGTCACCAGACCTTGCACCAACTGACTCCCACTTCTTCCAGGCTTTGGACCACTTCTTGCAAGGAAAAATATTCAATTCTCAATAAGCTGTGGAAATGCCTTTCACGATTTCATCTTTACCTGCTCTGCAAGCTTCTTTGCTGCTGGCATAAATAAGCTACTGTTAAGATGCCAAAACTGTGTCAATAATTAGGTGCATACTTTAATTGTACTTCTTCTTGTTTGAGGCATAATACACTTTTGATTTGAAATTGGACATTTCATGTTTAATGGCCTAATAATATAGGAACTAGTACAAATACCTATTCTTGGTCTGCTAGAAGCTTACAGTCTGATTTATCTTATAAATGTTACTTATTAAAATGCTCATGAGGCCACTTGGAATTTAAAATCTTTTTCTTTCTTTTTTTTTTTTTGAGTCAGAGTCTTACTCTGTTGCCCGGGCTAGCGTGCTGTGCCATCAACCTAGCTCACAGCAACCTCACACTGCTGGGCTCAAGCAATCCTTCTGCCTCAGCCTCTCGAGTAGCTGGGACTATAGGCATGCGCCACCATGCCCGGCTAATTTTTTCAATATATATTTTCTTCTAGTTGTCCAGCTAATTTCTTTCTATTTTTTAAGTAGAGACGGGGTCTCATACTTTGCTCAGACTGGTCTCGAACTCCTGAGCTCAAAGGATCCTCCCACCTCGACCTCTCAGAGTGCTAGGATTACAGGTGTGAGCCACCGAGCCCAGCCTTAAAGTGTTTTGAATGAAGTGTTTCAACTTGAAATTACTTTTTTGTATAAGATTTCTGTGCATGGAGAGGAAAAGTATAAAATAGGTCTTAGAAGAGAAAGGAGTAAAGTAGTACTTCCTAAAATTTTGTGGCTGGATAAAATTGACTATATTTGGGAATTTGGGTAATTTATGATACCTAGCATAACTAAACATCTATTGACGTACTTCTGAGGTTTTGCGATTATTGTGAGGAAATTATCCAATAGAAGTGTTCATCATGAATGATTTTATATTATTCCGTAGTTCCTTTTTCATCATAAATGGAATATATTAATAGTATTCTATACTATGGAAACACAATGTAAAATTTTATTTACAAATCAGGACAGGCGATTAGGTGCTGTCTGTCTTGGGAAGTTAAAGGTAGCACGTAGTGTTTCTGACTATGGAAGCCGCGTCGACAGACCGTGTTGACAGCACAAACTGAGCATCAGACTGAAACCAGGGAGGATTCCTAGGAAGGAAGCGCTGTAATTTGAAACTCAGATTAGCCATTTTCTCTGTGGTGAAACGGAGACCACAGAGCGCACACCTACTCACTCAGCAAACCACCTGGCAGCAGCCGCTCCCTTTCAAGATAAATTTATTTTCTAAAGAAAACTGATAAAAACCAGTGACTAGATTTAGCTTATGAAATGAATGCGATTGATTTTTTTGTTTTAGTGATTCTGCTTCTAGAACATTCTTGAGTATTGCTCAGAAATGCCCCAAAGGTTAAAAAACCAGGTATGGAGGTGAGACCTTTTCAAACACGTGAAACAGAAGTTAAGTTTGCTTTCTCCTACTCTTTGTTTTGAAGTTTTTCTGAAGTACACAAGAGATCACAGAACAATAAACCCAACCAAATATCAAAGCTCATTTTGTATAGAAATCTGCAAAACAAAACAAGCTTAGCTGTTCATCTTGGTGCCAACTTTATGCACCTATCAATTAATTCAGAGTAAAAGAAATGCAAGTGGTCACCAGATCCTGTTTGTTAGGAAAGAGTACAGCAGTGACATCCAACAAAACGGTTCAAGTATTTTTTTCAAAGCTCCAGTTATGGGATATTAAGGGAAAAAAGCATGCCTTTAGACCATTACAAATTTTCTTTTAAACAGACCAGAATGCTATGTTTGGCTTTTGCTGTCTCAGTCTGCTTAGGAATTCCTAATGAGTAAACCATAGCGTTTAACAGTAAAATATGGTTATGGCTCTTAAATGCGGGCTACATTTAACAACCGTATATTGATTTTTTCTTGTAATTTTATTTCCATGAACATTTCTGGTTTCTTAATTAGTAGCCTCTTAGAGAGAGATTTAACATTCTCTCTATCAGAGGATTTGGCTACCCAGGGGAGGGAAAACTCTAGACTCGTAGCCCCTGTTGGGGAGGAGGAAGGCCAACACACTGAGCATACATGTGCAGATGCACACAGACATGGGGCCTCCCTCCCTCGCCCTGCCAACACAATTAAGACAGAATAGCGCTGCTGAACCTGGTGACAAAACTCAACAATTTCCAATTGCACACTCACCCTGTAACGGGAAGAACTGTTTACCCCATGTTCCTTATTAAACTGAAGTATTTTATTTAATGAGCATGACTCATGCAAGGTGTTCCCATAAATCATCGGCTGGTTTACAAACTCAATAACTAGGCTTCCTGCTCTAACTAGGCTGTGCACACCTTAAATTATTAACACGCCAGGGCCTTAAGGCAGATCTTTGATGATGATGATATAAACACTGTGAAGACAAGGTGCTCTCTCAGCAAAAGATTATTGACTCTAATTACCATTTACCACAGGAAAAGAAAAGAAAAGACAATAAAATATGAGGGAGAATTTAAATCTAAGATTTAATTTTATGAGGAGCTTTAAATGTCTCTCCCCCCACCCCCAACTTTTTCCCTTTCGTTTCTTTCCTTTTTCCTTCTTGTCTGCGGCTGCCGTGCCCACCTTGCTGCGCTGCTGTGTGGAGCGAGAGCCTCGGTGGGCTTACCTTAAAAGGATGACAGTTGTTAAGAGGAAAGAAGGGGAAAGAACAGACTCTGCAGTGGATATTATGTAGGTTCTTTGAAATGGGATGGAAAAAGGCCAGGGGGAAGAGAAAATGATAATACACTGGTGAAAAAAAAATCCCAGCTTTAATTGTTTTCGTGTATATACGTAATAAAAAGGTTAAAGGACTAATATGCCGACTCTAGTCATTTTGGTTAGTAAACTAGAACTTCAGGTCAGATTTTTAAAAGGAGTCATTTGCTCTTATTATGTGCTTTGGTTTTACTGCATCCTCATTACACAGCTGTGGGAAGGATGCAAAGGAGCTGGAATGAGAGAGGTTTAACGATAAGCGAGCTTATTAAAAAATGAAAATTCAGCAAAATGACACATGGTTGGTAGTTGCATGAATAATGTGTGTTTCCTTTCTGGGTATCGGGAAGGTGGGCGTCTCAGCTGGGGGAGGAGGGCCCAGGACAGAATGCACAGTGGGAGAGAGAGTCTCCTTTTAGCTTCCTGCCATCCAGGGTTTTTGTTCTATCTTCCCCTGTGGTTTTTGCATATTTTTCATTTCAAGGACTGACTCTCTGCCCAGGTCATTGTCCCTGTAGGCTAAATAGTTGACTCAAATTCCCATCATTAAAACAACTCTAACTTGTTATCTAGTATTTACTTATAGAATCATAGAACGGTGGAGTTGGAAAAGACACTGTGTGAGCAACCCCTTTATTTTGCAGAAGTGAAAATTTCATCCTGAAAGGTGAAGTGATTTTGCCGATAACACCCCTCCCAGGTCTACCAGCCCCTTACTGTGCCAGAAGGTGGTGTCCATCAGAACTTATCTCCAGAACAAATGAAATGTGGTTAGTGATTGGAAAAGTTACCATCAACCTTGGACATAAAATAGGTGACACTGATTACTATATCTGTCCTGGGGATATTTAAGGCAGGTCTTATAATCCAATAAACCTGTTAAAATATGTCTAGAAGGGGAGGAGGGGAATCTTTGATACATTTACAATCTTTTGCTTTATATCTGAACTGTTTTCCTAGGCTTCAGGGTCACGTAAGATTTTTGGTATAGGCCAGATTCAGGAATGTAAGAATTTGCTACCAAGTGTTACTTTCTCCAGCATTTTCTTGGAGGTCACCCATTCATCTTATCCACCCATCTAGGCACTTAGACTGCTAAGGGACAGCGGGAGGGGAAGTTTTACCGGCACTAGGAGGCTTCTTCAAGAGGCCTTTTGTGCACCTGTGCGTACTCGACCCCCAGTGAGGATGTTTTTGCAGCGTGGCTGTCTTCCGCGTGCACCGCGCCCTTCATACCCTGCGTCATGACCTGTCAGGGAGCCGCACTCAGGGACAAGAGCATCGCGCCTCCCTTCCCTGAAGAGCGAAAAGTGAATGTGTGTGTAAAAGGAAACACATGCAATGCCTCTCAGTACTTTGGGAAAATAGTCTCATGGTTACTTCTCTCTCTGTCACTTTGTTTCTGTCCAAGCTGGGTTGGGTCACCACTCGAGACTGGAACCAAAGACTGAGACTGCTCAGGAGCCCCAGACTACCCTGGCTGTTTCCTGGGAGCCAGGGGGCTCTGGTCAAATTCCAGTTGTAATTATCTCACACGGGGCTTCCAAAACGCTTTATTGTGTAGTCTTATTTTTCTCCTTGTCAGAGGAAAGGTAATGGAGTTTTGCCCTTGCTTGTTAGCTAGTGGTGGTAATTCCACCTCCCAGTTGTATCATGCCTCAGAGGTAACCACACATAAATACTGAGAGAAACAGTTCCTATGTGGGGTATATAATACAGCCTTGTAAAAAACCTAGCATTCTTTTTGGATGACCAAGTGAGTACGCATTGTTATTTTGTGGGACGCCGTGAAATACATAAATACTAGGGCAGAAGACCTAAAATTATGTGTGTACGTATACACATAAAATGTTACTGTGCAATATTCATTATAAAACACACAATTTACACATCAAGCCCATTTCATGCTCTTTGCCTTGGGCTGATTGTCATGCAAAGAGCATGACTGGGGCCTCTTCTTGAGCTGCTTTTCAGGGGGCCTGGCTTGGGGTGGGTGGACCAGGCTGTTCCCAGCCCCAGTGTCTGGGCTCTTGCAGAGAGATCGCCTGGAGCAGAGTCCTGCTGATTGCCCCTACTGGCCTTGCCTCCAGGGGTGGACCCTGGGCTCAGTAGCATCCCCTCATCAATCTAACCTGGGGAAGGGGAGCTAATAGGAGAATGTGTCTGTGCCTATCTGTTCTAGAAGCGCAAGAGTGCAAGGAGCAGGAGCTGTGGCCCTGCCCGGTGAGTTCAGGCAGCTCGTGGCTGCTGCTACACAGCACCCCAGCACCCCAGCACCCCAGAACCCCAGAACCAAGACTCCATGCTTGGTTCAGGACCAGAGAACCCAGGCTGTCCCTTCTGAAATTACCAAGTGTTATTCTGTGACTTGTGCAAGTCTTTTCTTTTAAAATTCAATTGTTTCTATTTAATTAAATAAAATACTAAATTTTATTTTATTTCATAATTTTTAAAGAAATAATCATTTATTTTAATTTTTATTTTGAAAGCAATGCATGCTTGTGTAGTCTGTTCTGTGCATACACAGGCAGATAAGCTTTCAGAGGAAACAAAATTGTGATCGTGTTTCTACATTTGGGGTTTCTTTTATTTTTTAACTTTTTAAAATAATGGAACATTTCAAACATATACAAAAGAAGACAAAATAAAAACCCTTGTACTCATTACTCAGCTTTAATAATTAACAACTCATGGCTAACTTTATTTTATGTATACCTAACATCCCTTCCCCCCACTATCATTTTGAGGCGAATCATAGATATCACATCATTTCATTGTACACATTTCCATTGCATTGTTTTTTTAAAAAATTCTGATAAAATATACATAGCACAAAATTTGCCATTTTATCCATCTTTAAGTATATAGTTAGAGGTGCATTCAGTACATTCCTATTGTTCAGTGGCATTAAGTACATTCATGTTGTTGTGCAACTGTTACCGCTATCTATCTCTAGAACTCTCCAGAACTCTTGCAAAACTGGAACTCTATACTGATTATACCCATTAAATGAGAACTCTCTATTTCCCTCTCCTCACCCAGCCCGTGGCAACTTCCATTCTATTTTCTGTCTCTGATTTTGACTACTAAAAATCATGAGAGTACCTCATATGGGTGGAATAATATAATGTTTGTCCTTTTGTGTCTAGCTTATTTCATTTAGCATCATGTCCTCAAGGTTTATTCATGTTGTAGCAGGTGTCAGAATTTCCTTCCTTTTTTGAGGCGCTGTGTGTATTATTCTATTTTATAACTTGTTTGTTCATATGTTTAACTCTTAGGTCTACATATCTCCTCCCTAATAGGTATTATTGTTTGCTTTTGATGTGTTTATTTGGAAAGATATTAAATAACTGATTCCCAGAGACAAAGTCTTTTCTCCTGCCGAAGCCATGGGCCACAGCGGGAAGAATGTTAGTGAGTTCTGTGCCTTCAGTAGCTTAAAGTCACAAGCACAGGACAATTCACTTCAGCGTGTTCACTTGTGGAATTTTGCCTCTGCATGTTGCATATGCTCTGTGTTCTCTGCATGATAAATCCATGCTAAGACCAGACATTTTTATAATGCTTAACTGTATGTTTTCTGTGGATGTTAAAGACAGACAACCTGAGGACTTAAGTGCACATGATGTATGGAGAGGAGGGAGTGGGTAGCATGTTTCTCACAGGAACCCCGAGACTTTTTGGAATTAGCTAGTTAGTCTTCAAAATGCTTCAGGAATGGTGGATATGCTAGATACTCTGATTTGATCATTATATAGTGTGTACGTGTATTGAAACATCACAGTGTACTCCATAAATATGTACATTTATTATGTATTAATTAACAATAAAATAAAGCCTTAAAAAAAAGGCCAGGTGTGTTGGCTCATGCCTGTAATCTTAACGGTCTGGGAGGCCAAGGAGGGAGGATCGCTTGAGATCAGGAATTTGAGATTGTTTGAGATTAGGAGACCGGCCTGAACAAGAGTGAGCCCTTGTCTCTACTAAAAATAGAAAAAATTAGCTGGGCATGGTGGTGTATGCCTGTAGCCCCAGCTACTTGGGAGGCTGAAGCAGGAGGATCACTTGAGTCCAGGAGTGTGAGGTTGCTGTGAGCTAGGCTCATGCCACGGCACTCTAGCCCAGGCAAGAGTGAGACTCTGTCTCAAAAAACAACAACAACAACAACAACAACAACAAAAACCCCAACAAAATCTCCCAAAATACCTCATTTGGGTTCACAATCAAATACTAGATTGTGAAGCACAAGTTGCTTTCCCTGTTTGACAAACAAGGAAGTTATATATTAGCAAAATTAAAAGATACCTAAAAGAAGACAAAGGGAGGCCTGGGAGGACACTTCCTTTGTCTCTGCACTTGTCACATCTGCTGTCTTAGCCATAGTTTCTCTTATTACAGCTAAGAAAAGGAAAAGAAAACCTTGTGTCTGGCACATAGTAGATGCTTCCTGTTTGTTGAAGGAAAATCAATAATGAATAGCCTCAAAGGTGTGGCAAGGCAAGGAGACTGACTGTAGAATGATCTGATGCCCACCAGGGCCCTCTTCTCTAGTCAGCCCTTCTCTGCCCTGCGTGGCGGTGTGGCGGCCCGTCTGCTGCCCTACTCCCCTTCCCCTGGGGGGCGGTGCTTCTGGGGAGGCCTCGCCCGGGTCCTCATGGTGCCGCCAGTAGGAACTAGCCTCAGCTTGACCCTTTTCCCCACTAATGCTCTGGGCTGGCTAGCCCCGTTGGTCTCCTCTCTGTTCCAGGCTGTGACCACAGCGTCTTTATCTTTTCCCTTCCTTTTAGGAAAACAAAAAAGGGAACAATTATAAAAGATACGGAAGAGCAATAAGAGTGCTTAATCCAGTGCCTCCTTTTTGCACACGAGTAGTATGTGGGCACACGAGTACGGAAGCATAACAATACTTCTTTCTCCTTTCTGTCTGCTTCAAGCTCGGTTACCTCCAAGTCACTTTCTCCATAAAAGCTCTTGTCTGACTCACTCCTCCTCCATTGAGTCATCTGCTTGCTATGGCTGCCATTTGTAGTTGGCTTTGGTGGTTATTTTCATTCTGTTTTATTGTTTAACCTCTTGGGATTTGCTATTGCTCCCTCAGTTGCATGGTCACTTCCTCTGGGACTGGACAGAAGTGCCAGTAACGCATTTGTGTAACTTTGCACACGGTGGGCATTCAGGACATTTGCTCTCAATAAGCAATGGCTGTCCACTGGAGGACAAATGGAGGGACAACGACCTGAACTTAGTCACACAGTCACACAGACAGAGGTGGGAGTAAGATGGACAACAAGGCTTTGCTTTTCCTAGCTAGTGTCCCTTCATACCTGCCCCAGAAGAAAGCATGACTGAGCTGGGACGAATATTGTGGCAAGGAATGGTGCTTCATGCTCTTTCTGAGGTTATCATTACATAGAAAAATCGTATGGATTGGCCATGTCCTCTGAAGCTACCTGCCTGGAATACTCCGCTGTTGGCTAGATGTGTATCAGGTTTTATGGTTTTGGTTATCTGTCTTTAACTTGAGTAGAGGAGCCATGTCTTACTTACATCTTTCTAGACTTCTTGCCACTTAGCTTTGGACTGCCAATGGTTTTAATAAAGAGGACTTGAGGACATTGACAGTCTTTGTTGGAAAAGAAGCTGCATGGTGTAAGTAGCTAAGATATTATTTAAGGTGGTTGACAACTTACCAGTCTTATTTGCTAAGTGTCTCTTACAGAAGCATGCCAAGTGGGCCATAAATTAGACATATAACTGAATTTTAGTTTTGATATCACTAGAGAAGCTTAATCTGAATGCAGTAGTACATAAAACATTTCTGTAATGAGAAATTCACAACTTAAAATATAATGCTTTTGTAACTCTGGACCTCTTGGGGGAAAAATAAAATGAGTCATTAAGTCTGTGAAACACAATATATGCATTCAGCTTTAAAAGTGTTCACAAAATAGGATCTTTTCTCTATGATGCGACTCTTTTCTTTATAGAAGAACATAATCGTTCTACTGCAGAAGACTTTATTACATTGGGTAGTAGGAGCCATAAGTCCATACTGTTTCCATTTATTTGTAAACTGAAAATGATATTTGTCTTTTTGCAGCATAGTTTACACGCTTACACAACCTTTTAGTATGTGTTGACTGTAGAGCTGCTTCTTGGAACTTCAAGCGATTATTGGCTTATAAAATCAAAGAAGGGCAAGAACGCCAACTCCCACCCTTCCTCCACTAGGTTACATTTATGGGGATTAACTAGGTACATTATTCAATGTATTTCTTAAGAATTAAATTAATTATAATGCATTTGGATTCCCTGAGCATTCTCACAATTAATTTGTGCTATTGAGTTATCAAATATCCCTTTCTTAAGGGATTAGCTCATTTCTGATATTTTGCACTGGTGTCCCAAGAAGTAATTTTGGACTAAAAAAATTGGATCTTTATTCCAAGGATTTGTTTTTAATCTCCAAAGGAATTCTTGGAACACTGAAATAAAACGGTATAGCAGTGGCTAATCCCTTAAGTAAGGATATTTGATCACCCAATAATACAAATTAGTGAAATTAGTGGGCAAAGAGAATGCACTCTTCTTCTCATCTGCTTTTTGTGTGCTAAGCACCAAGAGAGTGCCTCTATGAAATGCAGAGTTCCTGGTTCCTATATAGCTATTAAATTCAATTTTTAAAAATTGCACATTCTAATAACTTCTTTTAGATAATCAAATAGCTCAGATAATACCCTGAATTTTAAAAATATCTTAGGGTAAGTTAAAAAATTATCATAACATCACTCAATTTCCTTTCCAAAATCAAATATGATCATGTTAAACACATTGTGCAAGCGTGCCACATGGCAAAGGACTTTTATTTCAGGTAAATGGTGAGATTATTGATCCTTTAAAAATAGTGGATCCATATACTAAGGACTCAAATAAAGTACAATACTGGGTATTCTTTTTAAACACATTTATTTGATTGAAGTAATCTATTCAAGGCCTCATTTGCCTATCTAAGTTGGAAGGTAAAATATTAGCATTGTGATATAATTAGCAGGAAACAGTTCCTAGCTGAGAAAATGTAGTTACAAAATTACTTTTAAGAGCAAAACAAATCTAAGGAGATGCTGATAACATTTTGGCAGTAGAGTCAAAAGATGTAAATAAAATGTTTCGGATCAGTTTAAGAAAAAACTAGTTTACGTTTTTGGAAATTACAATGCCTATGGAAACTGAACCTAAATTAATCAAATCAAACTAAATTTAAATGTATCAATAAAACATTATTCTGCACTTGGCAATTTTGTATTTATATAAGAGATTTTTTAATGAATTGTATGGCAAAAACATACCTAGATTTTTTTTCGAAAGAAGAGCTGCCTTTTCTTGATGTCTTGAAAGATCATCTAAGTGTATGAAATAGAAAAACAAACTTTATTTTTGAACATATTTTTTATTCAGTAGTATTTGAAAGGATATCATTTAATATCCAATTCAATGTGTACTGTCACCATCACCATATAGCAATATCATGTAAGTAGATCTTTATCATGCAACACCACAAAAAACTTCAATTCTCTTTTTCCCCCCATTTTATGCTGTATTTGTCAATACTCTCCTTTCTCATCTAGCAGAGCAGAGCAGTAGCTTCTTAGGAGAACAAAAGTGCAACCAAATTGTGGCCACCTTTCATGAACTGATGTTCCTATAAAATTATATACAAAGACATTCAAAATTCTACTTATCTTACCTGATGCATATTTGGGGTATGGGTTAAGAAATAGTGCACACTTAAAATGTCCCTCAATTTTTTTTTATGTCCATTCTTTTTTTGGGGTAAACTGTGTCCCTTTGTATCTGCCCTTCCTCCCAATACATTTAACGGCTGACTTTCTTCCCTACAGTTTCTTGCCTGCTTCAATTTCTTATGTCTTTGATTAGTATGACACAGTCCAGAAAAACTGTTGGTTGGAGACATTCAGGTAAACCAGTGACTTGAAGAATGCATATATTAATTTTGCTCCCCTTGAACTATAAAATCATTGAGATCTAGCCAGTTATGTGCTCGGGAGTAAAGATTGGCTGAGTTTGAATGTGGGTGCTACTGTTTATCAACAATGTGACTGTAGAATTGTTCCAAATTTCTCTGTCTCGGTTCTTTCATCTGCAAAATGGGCATAGGAATGGCTCTGACTGCATAGGATTGTTACTGTGTTTAAGGCTCAGATGTCAACATCTAGCCAGAGTAAGCCTCCAGTCATTTGATCAATAAATATTAAGAGGCTACTAGATGTCAGGCACTGTTTGGGGACACTTGGGACCCCGAGGTGAGTGACAGAGATGAAGATTCCTGCCGCTGTGGAGCTGACATTCCAATGGGGGAAATTAGACCATCAACAGTGAACACGATATGCAGTACGTTAGCAGGTGGTAAGAGCAATGGGTACAAATGTTGAGCAGAGAGGGGATGGAGAGCCAGAGTGCCTGGGTACAGGTTGCAATTTTTGTTTTTGTATATGTTTTTTCTTTCTTTTTCTCTTTTTAAAGAGACAGGGTCTCTCTCCATTGCCCAGGCTGGGGTGCGGTGGCTAGTCACAGGTATGATCTCACTACTGATGAGCGCAGGAGTTTTTAGCTGCTCTGTCCAACCTGGGCTGGTTCACCCCTCCCTAGGCAACCCGGTAGTCCCCTGCTTCTTGGAGGTCACCATATTGATGCCAAACTTAGTGCGGACACCCCAATCTGCACAGCGCATGACAGCCCAGAACTCCTGGGCTCAAGTGATCCTCCCTCCTCAGCCTCCAGAGTAGTTGGTACTACAGGTGTGTGCCCTGCTCTGGAACAATTTTTTTTTTTGAGACAGAGTCTCGCTTTGTTGTCCAGGCTAGAGTGAGTGCCGTGGCATCAGCCTATCTCACAGCAACCTTGAACTCCTGGGCTCAAGCGATCCTTCTGCCTCAGCCTCCCAAATAGCTGGGACTACAGGCATGCGTCACCATGCCTGGCTAATTTTTTCTTCTCTATATATTAGTTGGCAAATTGATTTTTTTTTTTTTTTTGAGACAGAGTCTCACTTTGTTGCCCAGGCTAGAGTGGGTGCCGTGACATCACCCTAGCTCACAGCAACCTCAAACTCTTGGGCTCAAGCAATCCTGCTGCCTCAGCCTCCTGAGCAGCTGGGACTACAGGCATGCACCACCATGCCTGGCTAATTTTTTCTATATATATTAGTTGGCCAATTAATTTGTTTCTATTTTTATACTAGAGACGGGGTCTCGTTCTTGCTCAGGTTGGTTTCGAACTCCTCAGCTCAAATGATCCACCCGCCTTGGCCTTCCAAAGAGCTAGGATTACAGGCGTGAGCCACCGTGCCTGGCCAGCCAATTAATTTCTTTTTTTTTTTTTGAGACAGAGTCTCACTTTGTTGTCCAGGCTAGAGTGAGTGCCGTGGTGTCAGCCTATCTCACAGCAACCTCAAACTCCTGGGCTCAAGCAATCCTCCTGCCTCAGCCTCCCAAGTAGCTGGGACTACAGGCATGTGCCACCATGCC
>VSMD01083172.1:0-20502 GCA_008750895.1 Mirza zaza | reverse complement strand
CGGGCGCGGTGGCTCAAGCCTGTAATCCTAGCTCTCTGGGAGGCCGAGGTGGGCGGATCGTTTGAGCTCAGGAGTTCGAGACCAGCCTGAGCAAGAGCGAGACCCCATCTCTACTATAAATAGAAAGAAATTAATTGGCCAACTAATATATATAGAAAAAATTAGCCGGGCATGGTGGCACATGCCTGTAGTCCCAGCTACTTGGGAGGCTGAGGCAGCAGGATTGCTTGAGCCCAGGAGTGTGAGGTTGCTGTGAGCTAGGCTGACGCCACGGCACTCACTCTAGCCTGGGCAATAAAGTGAGACTCTGTCTCAAAAAAAAAAAAAAAAAAGAAATACGGATGTGGTCTCTGGCCCTGGTTCCTGAGACAGAGCTCCTAACATCCTTGTAGACAGGGGTGCTAGGAGCATCTTTCCTTCTAATGAGGCCACTCTTGGGGGGCTCCTGGTAGCCTCAGGATGGAGGCTGGTTGCCAAGGGAACCAACCTTGTGATTAGAAGGTTGGAACTTTCAGCCTCACCCCTTCAACCGCTGGGGAGAGGAGCGAGGCTGAAGGTTGACTTGATCACCACTGGCCAGTGACATAATCAATCATGCCTATGTAATGAAGCCTACGTAAAAACCCAAAAGTCAGGGTTTGGGGAGTCTCTGGATTGCAAAACACAGGTAGCTGCCTGGAGGATTGTATGCCCAGGGAGGGCAGGGGATCCCTTCACCCTCCCACACACCTTGCCATGTGCAGTTCTTCCGTCGGGCTGTTCATCTGAATCCTCTGTAACATCCTTCATAATAAATGGGTACATGTAAGTACAGTGTTTCCTTGAGTTCTAGGAGCTGCTCCAGCAAATTAATCCAACTCAGAGAGGGGATCATGGGAACCCTGAGTTTTAGCTGGTCGGTCAGAAGTGCAGGTCACAACCTGGGGGCTTACAGGTGGCATCTGAGGTGGAGGCAGTCTTGCGGGCCTGAGCCCTCAACCTGTGGGATCCGATGCTGTCTCCAGGTAGACAGTGTCGTTATTGAATTGAATCACAGGACACGCAGTTGGTGTCCACAGGAGAGCTGGTTGTTGGTGGGAAGAAATCCCCACACATCGTGGCAACCACAGAGGAAGTGTTTTGTGTTGAGTGTCGACTGTGAGAGTAGGAAACACAGTTTGGTTTGTCCTGGCTCTCACAGCGGGGGACTTTCATTTATGAGAAGGTGGATGGATGACATTTCCCTATTCCTTCTGCTAAATACATCTGAAAACCCTGGGCTTCATACGTAAGACAAACGTGGGAAGACTGGAAGGGGGAGAGAAGAAGGCAGGACAACTAGGAACCCCTGGCCCCAGGGACATGTGACGACCTTCCTCGGCGGCACAGCATCACGGCGCAGGTCACCTGGGAGGGCCTGTGGATGAACCTCGTGGTGCAGGGCAGTGACCAGGTGCAGCGTAAGGTGTACGACTTGCTGCTGGCGCCACTGCAGGGCTTACAGGTGGCCTGTGCCCTGGTCATCGTGGCCACCCTGCTGGCCGCCTTCGGGTGCTGGTGGTGCACGGTGAGTTCCCTGGGTTTTCTTTTCCCCTCCTGTATCCCAAACCTAGAACTAAAGAATCAGGCAACTGGGAAACACCAACAGATAAAGATGAGAAACAAAGCCCCAAGAAAAGCCTAAGAAAAGAAACATCAGAAATGTCGTTAGTCAAACAACAAGGAAAGGGGCAGCCTGGCAAGACGTTAAACTTCTAGACAACAACTGCTCCACTCCAGCCAAATAGCACGGAAAAAACTGACCCCACCCACACCCACACCCACACCACCAAAGACCAGGCAGGGAGCCCAGACTTCCACTCCCAAGAGGCTATGACAAAGTGCCCCAACACCTCTGACTACGAGATGGTGTCACAACCCACGCCCCTCCCCCAGTTTCCGTGGAGACCAGGTGGGGAGCCTGGCCTTCTGCCCCCACCAGTAGTAATCAGGCGCCACCACCCCCACTCTGCACTGGGCTGGTGTCAGAGGAGCCCACCCCTACAGTGCTGTCTATGGAGCCACTGGGTGAGCCAGAACTCCCACTCCTGCCCACAATAACAAGGATCCACCTCCTCCCCTGCCCCGGTAGCCATCAGGGCCAAATGGGGAACCTGGACTTCTACTTCCACCCAGCAGTAATGAGGAAACTCCTCGCCCTTCTCCTGCCAGACTGATGTCAGAATAAAACAGAAAAAATTAGCCAGGCATGGTGGCGCATGCCTGTAGTCTCAGCTACTCGGGAGGCTGAGGCACTAGGATTGCTTGAGCCCAGGAGTCTGAGGTTGCTGTGAGTTAGGCTGACACCACAGCACTCACTCTAGCCTGGGCAACAAAGCGAGACTCTGTCTCAAAAAAAAAAAAAAAAAAAAGGAATAACAGATATAAAGAACCAAGTGGAAATGTTAGATCTGAAAAATAGAATAACTGAAATTAAAAGCTCAGTGGATGGGTTCACTAGCAGGAAAACAAAGAATGAACAGAGCCTCAAGTGTCTGTGGGACAAAAGGGGAAGGTGGGGAGATCTAACATTTGTCCCAGAAGGGAGGAAAAAAATGGCAAGGCTGGAAAAGTAATTGAGGAAATAATGGCTGAAAAGCTCCCTAAATTTGCCAAGAGACATAAACGCACAGATTCAAGAATCATCAAGAACCCCAAACAAAATAAACCCAAAGAGATGCATGTGAAGATGCATCATAATTAAACTTCTGAAAACAAAAGACTGAGAAAAAACTCTTAAAAGCAGCCAGAGAGGCCGGGCATGGTGGCTCATGCCTGTAATCCTTGAGCATTGGGAGGCCCAGGCAGGATGACCACATGAACCCAGGAGTTCGAGACCAGTCTAAACTGGTTTCTACAAAATATAGAAAAAATTAGCCAGGCATAGTGGCACATGCCTGTAGCCCCAGCTCCTTAGGAGGCTGAGGTGGGAGGATCGCTTGAACCCAGAAGTTGGAGGTTGCAGTGAGCTATGATTGTGCAACTGCACTGCATACTGCAGCCTGGGTGACAGTGCCAGATCCTGTCTTCAAAACAAAAACAGAAACAAGGTAAATCAAGATACTGTCAGACAAAGGAAAATTAAGAGAATATATCACAAGCAGACGTACCCCTAAAGGAAATTCCCTAAACAGAGAGGAAATGATTAAAGAAAAAAACATTAGAACATCAGAAAAGAAAAAAAAATGCATGTTTATATGGTAAACAAAAATATGGGTTATACATGAATAGACAGAACAATCTTGAAAAAGAACAAAGTTTGAGGATTCATATTTCCTGATTTCAAAACTTACTACAATGTTACAGTAATCAAAAGAGTGTGGTACTGGCATAAAGATAGACATATAGGCGAATGGAATAAAGTAGAAAACCCAGAAATAAACACTCACATAGATGGTCAAATGAATTTCATCAAGGGTATCAAAACCATTCAATGGGGAAAAGGTAGTCTTTTCAACAAATAGCACTGGGAAAATGGATATCCACACGCAAAAAAATGAAGTTGAACCCTTATCTAACACCATATTCAAAAATTAACTCAAAATGGATCAAACACCTAAACACAAGAGCTGAAATTGTAAAACTCTTAAAAGAAAAGCTTCATAACATTGGATTTGGCAATGATTTCTTGGATATGACACTAAAGGCATAAGCAACAACAACAAAAATAGATAAATAGGACTTGATAAAAATTAAAAACTGTTGTGCATCAAAGGACACTATCAATAGAGTAAAAAGGCAACCCATAGAATGGGAGGAAATATTTGCAAACTATATATCTGATAAAGGATTCATATCCAGAATAAACAGAGGTATTCTAAAACTCAACAACAACAAAAAACTACAGAATTCAAAAAAAAAAAAATGAGCTAATGGCTTAAATAGATATTTCTCCAAAGAAGATATACAAATGACCAATAAGCACATGGAAAGATGTTCAACATCACTAATCATTAGGGAAATGCAAACCAAAACTACAATGAGATACCACCTTACACCCATTGGGATGGCTACTATTTAAAACAAAAAACACAGAAATAACAAGTGTTGGCAAGGTTGTGGAAAAATTGGAACCTTTGTGCATTATCAGTGATAATGTAAAATGGTATATCCACTGTGGAAAACAGTATGGTCATTCCTCAAAAAAAAATAAAAATAGAATTACCATATAATCCAGAAATTCCAAATGGTTATATAATGTATGGTTCTGTTTATATAACATTCTTGAAATGGCAAAAGTATAGAAATGGAGAACAGAGGCCGAGTGCAGTGGCTCACGCCTGTAATCCCAGCACTTTGGGAGGCCAACGCAGGAGGATCGCTTGAGGCCAGGAGTTCCAGACCAAACTGAGCAGCATAGCAAGACCCCATATCTACAAAAAGAATTGTTTTTAAGTAGCCAGTATGGTGGTGTGTGCCTCTAGTCCCAGCTATTCAGAAGGCTGAGGCTGGAGGATCACTTGAGTCCAAGATTCCAAGGTTACAGCAAGCTACGATGACACCACTGCACTTTAGCCTGGGTGACAGAGCAGACTTTTTCGAAAGAAAGAAAGAAAGAAGAAATGGAGAACAGATCAGTGGCTGCAAGGAGAGGTTGAGGTTAGGAGGGAAGTAGATGTAGCTACAAAACAAGAGACATGAAGCATTCTTATGGAGATGGAACAGTTCCATACTTTATCATTGTCAATATCCTGGTTGTGATATTGTACTATCATTTTGCAAAATGGTATCTTTGGGGAAAACTAGGTAAAGTTTATAGGATCTATCTGTTATTTATTTTTACGATTGAATGTGAATCTAAAATGATTTCAAAATTAAAATTTTAATTAAGACAAAAGAAGTATGGAGTACCAGTAGCAACTGGAGTACGCATTACCTATCTAGAAGCATTCTGTTTCAGTTTTTTAGAAAAACCTTATGATGATCAAACAAAATTCTTTGCAGACTAAATTCTGCCCTTGGGCTGCAGTTTGTAACCCCTGGCCAAGCACTGGGAACATAGTTCAGCTCTGTGATCCAATGAAATTGAAAACAAAGTTGAAAACACACATTTGGCAATCTGCATAATCATTACTCTTCATTCTCAGCCGCTCACACACACACACCACACACAAATACTGCACACCCACAGATATACACGCACAACCTGCCGCAGACGCCACACTCAGTTACCCAAGTCGGCCACGTGCCGCACACATATCTACAGTCGTGCACACTCACATGCACACGCAGCACAAGCACACTGACACCAGACACCGGAGCCAGATAAAGGATGACACTTTCCCAAGACCCAGTGACCATGGTGTGCATAGAAGGGCTCCCTGTGCACCCTCACCCCTGGGTGGTCTGTCCCCCAGCCAGGGCAATGGGAAACCCCAAACCCTTCAGACCCTGGGCTCCTCTGCTCCTCAACGCTGCACACAATCCACTCCTCTTCCAAAACTAGAGATCACAGGATTCTGACCCTAGTAGACGTTGCCTGCTGGGGACAGGAGAAAAAGGGTGCTACTGCAGCCACAGTGGGGGAGAAGCTGGCTGTGGGGCCCTGGGGGCTATTTCTTGAGGTTAGACATTAGGTGGGGGGCAGGGAACAAGCTAATGTCCTAGCTGTGGGTGCTCTTCTCTCAGTTCCTCTTTTCCTAGCCCTTTGCTCCTTGGACTCTCTCTCACACACACGTGCCATTCTACCCAGACGTGCCTAGTCATCTCCACCAGCTCCCGCCCAGCACAGAGCTCCCTTCCCTGTCGTCACTCAGCACGCACTGCAGGGCCCATTCCTAGGGCAGCTGTCCCACCGTGGGCCATGCTGCTGCTTTTGGATGAGAGGTTCAGGAGTGGGGGTGGGGGGTCCAGCATGCCTCCCCCTCCTTCGCCAACTCACAGCCCTCCCCATTCAAAGTCACCTGCATCCCACCCTGTCGGGCACACACACATTCAGGTGACACACTCACAGACACACACTGCAGGTACCAAGCACCACAGCAATTTTATTTTAACAGCTTTATCGAGATATAATTTCCATACCATACAACTCACCAACTCAAATTGTACAATCCAATGGTTTTTAGTACATTCACGGAGTTATGCAACCAACAGCACAATCAATTGTAGAACATTTTCATCACCCCCAAAAGTAAACCCTGTACCCATTAGCAGTCACTCTACATTCCTCCCAACACCCTCACCCCAGCCCCCAACAGTTGCCGATCTACTTTTTGTCCCTGTAGATCTGTAGATTTCCATATTCTATATAATTTTTATAAATGTTATCATACAACAGGTGGTCCTTTGTGACTGGTCTCTTCCACTTACCGTAATGATTTCAAGGTTCATCCATGACATAGCATGTTTCAGTACTATGTTCCATTTTACAGCTAAATAATGTTCCACTGTATGGATATACCACATTTTGTTTATCCATTCATCAGTTGACAGACATTTAGTGTGTTTCCACTTTGGGGCTATCATGCATAATGTTGCTATGAACATTCGTGTACAAATTTTTGGTGTGAATATATGTTTTTATTCCTCTTGGGTAAATGCCAAGAGCGGAATTGCTGCATCATAGGATAACTCTACGTTTAACCTTTTGAGGAAATGCCGGACTGTTTTCAAAGGCAGGGCACCATCTTACCTTCCCACCAGCAATGTATGAGTGTTCCAATTTCCCCACATCCTCCCCAACCCATGTCACATGGTTACTGCCATCCCTGTGGGTGTGGAGTAGTATTTCTTTGTGGTTTCATTTGCATTACCCTAATGACTATTGACGTTGAGTGTCTTTTGATGCATTTACTGACCATTTTATGTCTTCTTTGTCCATTCTGAATGTTTAGATCCTTTGCCCATTTTTTAATTGGGTTATTTGCCTTTTTATTATTGAGTTGTAAGAATCTTGGCAGATACTGAGCAAAAAGCTGATTGGAGCTCTGTTTGCCCAGAGCCAAAGTCTTCTTTGCAGAATCTCTGAAGTTTGGCCCCCTGGCATGAAGCTGGGTCCCGCTTGCTCCATCTCTGTGCAGCTTTGCCCAGCAGCTCGCTCAGCTCAGGGACAAGCCTCCTGAGCCCAGCAACTCAGACCAAGCCCCTTTTCACAGATGAGGAAAATGAGGCTCGAGGTGGGAAGAGGAGTTGTTCAAGGTCTCATGAGCCTTGAGAGGGGAGCCAGGCTCAAATTCAGATCTGTCCGGCTAATCCCACCCTCTCTCCCAGCAATTTCGCTGCACCCCACCTGGCTGTTTTCTGCTTTACAACACATGGAATGTTACCTCCACTCTCACCACAACCCTGCAAGGTGAGTCATACAGACATCATTTCTCTCATTTTACAGAGGAGGAAACCTCGAAAACAGCAAGAGTCAGGGCTCATGGCACCCAATCCAGGCACAACCGGCAGTCCAGTGGGGGGCCACTCTCTGTCCAAAAGCATCTGACCTCAGCTCCCCACTCTGCCTGCGGTTCCACCTTTCTTCTGGCCCAAAGCCACCCCCACTCACCAGGAAACCATAGCAGCCGGTAGTCCACTGAAGAGGCCCTATATGAACTTCCTCCCGGGCAGCCCCCACCCAGCACCATAGGCCCTCTGGCCGGGCACTCCCAGCTCTGCCCAGGCCCAGCCCAAGACCTTTGCCCCTGAAAAAAGGAGGACCCTGGTTTCTATGGGCCTCGGGCTCTGTTTACCTTACTCAGAATTCTGTCACCCCAGGGCTTGGGCACGTATGGAGGAGGATGAAAGCTGCATGGCTGTGACTTGAGAGATGTGGGCCACCCAGTAAAACCCCAGGCCCAGCTCAATGGGGTCTGTCATCTCACCAGAAGAGCCTTCGGTTCCTACCATTAATAGCTGGCAAAGACCTGCTGATTCAGATAGCACAATATCCCATTATAAGCCATTCACACCGGCAGGGGGGCACGGCAGGCCAGGCAGTTAGGAGCAGGAGAAAGTGATGCCCCCCTTCATTCAGTCACTGAATCAGCCGCCACCTCTTGAGTGCTCCGCTGCACTCTAGTTCACTTGAGTGATGCGCAGTGAACAAAGCACAACTTTTCCCCATTTGGGGACATTCTGGATGTCCCAGTGGAGCCAACACACTGGAACAGAAATAATTTAAAATAAATAAGTTACTGAACGTTCCTGACACAAAGAAACGACGAGTGTTTGAGATGATGGCTATGCTGATTACCCCAATCGGATCGCCATGCATTGTGTGTATTGAAACATCACTGTGTGCCTCATGAGTACATACAATGATTATTTTGTCAATTTTTGAGCACGATGAAAAAATTAATAAATAAATAAGAAAAATATAAAAATATAGACCATGTCACATGGTGTTAAATGCCAAGAGGGGGCCAGGCAGGGTGGCTAACGCCTGTTGTCCCATCACTTTGGGAGGCTGAGGCAGGAGAATCGCTTGAGGAGTTGGAGGCTGCAGTGAGTCGTGACGGTGCCACTGCACTCCAGCCTGGGTGACAGAACAAGACCCTGCCTCTAAAACAAAACAAACAAAAACGTAGCAGCAACAAAAAAAAAAAAACCCACCGAGGGGAATATAAAGTATGACAAGGGGACAGGCTACGGTGGGGTAAGAAGTTGTGATTTCACACAGGGCGGTCAGGGAAGGACACGCCGGGAGGGAAACCTGAAGGGTTCAAGAAAGCCATGTGTATGTATACTGCGGGAGTGTCCCGTGCAGAGGGGACAGCCAGAACAGGGCATACAGGAGTAGCAGCGAGCAGACCCAAGGCCTGCGGAGAGGGAAGAGAGGAGCATGGGGTGGGGGGCAGCTCAGGTAGAACCCCAAGACCAGCCCTGAAGGGCTCAGAGCGGGGAGAATTGCCCAGGCATGGGAGCAAGGGCTTCGCAGGCAGCGTTTCCGACTTCCCGCCTTTGCCGGGATCAAACCGCTTCACCACTTCATTAAGGTGGACCCCAGCTCTGACTCAGCCTCAGAGGGAGGGAGGACGGAGGGTTCTGGCAGGGGAGCACCGCTCAGCTTCAGGCCACGAAGGGGGCTGGAGAGGCGTCTGAGCTCAGCCGGCTCAAAGGCATCTTCTGGGGGTCCCTGGCTTTTGAGCCCCACACCTCCCAAGCGGGACCACCCCACGGGCCTGAATGAGGCCGGGCCTGCGCAACGCGCGCGCTGCCTGGGAGGCTGGAGGGACCGCGAGCAGGTGCACAGCTCCGTGCAGCCGCCCGCGCCGGCAAACAGCCGCGGCCACGCCCACACGGCGCCCTGCCTGTCCCGCCGCGCCGGGTCGTTGCAGCGCCCCCATCCCCAGGAGGGGTTTGTCAAGCAGTTTGTGATTTGCACCCCAAACTCGTGAGGCATCCCCTCCCCCAGTCTGCCCCAGAGAATTCCTTTCTGAGCAGTGGGGGACAAGGACCGAGGGGCCGGAGGGTTCAGGCCCCGCCCTGCCTTGGCACCCCCACCCCCGCGCCGCGCCGCTCCCGGCCAAGTCCTCCCTCCCAGGACGCTCCGTCAAGGTGGGAGGGGGGCCACGTCACTGTCCCCAGGCCCCGGAGAGCGCAGCTCCGCCCCTCCCGCCCCCGCCGGCGCGCTGGGCATTTGGCTAAGACTACCCGGCCCCAGCCCAGCGCCAGCCCAGTCGCCGCCGCCCGCCCACAAAGCCGCAGGCAGGTGCAGACGCAGCCGCGGCGCGAGCGCGAGCGCGGAGCCGAGCCGTCAGCGCGCCGTCCGTGTGTCCGTCCGTCGGGCGTCCGTCGATCCGTCGGCGCCGGCGCCGCAGCTCCCGCCCAGGCCCAGCGGCCCCGGCCCCTCGTCTACCCGCACCCAGAGCCGCCCGGCGGAGCCGGCCTTGCCGCGGCAGCCATGTCTATGGGCCTGGAGATCACGGGCACCTCGCTGGCCGTGCTGGGCTGGCTGGGCACCATCGTGTGCTGCGCGCTGCCCATGTGGCGCGTGTCGGCCTTCATCGGCAGCAGCATCATCACGGCGCAGATCACCTGGGAGGGCCTGTGGATGAACTGCGTGGTGCAGAGCACCGGCCAGATGCAGTGCAAGATGTACGACTCGCTGCTGGCGCTGCCGCAGGACCTGCAGGCGGCCCGCGCCCTCATCGTCGTGGCCATCCTGGTGGCCGCCTTCGGGCTGCTCGTGGCGCTCGTGGGCGCCCAGTGCACCAACTGCGTGCAGGACGACACCGCCAAGGCCAAGATCACCATCGTGGCGGGCGTGCTCTTCCTGCTGGCCGCCCTGCTCACCCTCGTGCCGGTGTCCTGGTCAGCCAATACCATCATCCGGGACTTCTACAGCGCCCTGGTGCCCGAGGCGCAGAAGCGCGAGATGGGCGCCGGCCTGTACGTGGGCTGGGCGGCCGCCGCGCTGCAGCTGCTGGGGGGCGCGCTGCTCTGCTGCTCGTGCCCGCCGCGCGAGAAGAAGTACCAGGCCGGCAAGATCCTCTACTCTGCGCCGCGCTCCGCCGGCCCGGCCAGCACCGCCTACGACCGCAAGGACTACGTCTGAGGAGGCAGACGCAGGAGACCCCACCGCACCGCACCGCACCGAGCTGGAGCGCTTACCAGTCCAGTCTGCAGCCTCGCATTGGAGACCAGCCCGGCCCCGGATGCCAGGAAGCCCTCGCTGGACTGGAAGAGGCCAGCTCGCCGCCCCTCCCCAGCTGCCACCCTCTGGGAGCTGGGGTGCCGCCTGCGGGACCGAGAACCACCCCGCATGGACTGTGAAGCCTCACCCCTCTGGAGGGCAGGGCTGGGGTACCCGCCGCTACTTGCCTGCCCCGTGGAGCCCCATCGGGCCACTGCCCCAAAGCCCACCAGTGGCAGGAATCGGCAGCCACGAAATGGAGCACTTGATATTTTTCAATAAAAGCATTTCGTTTTGCAGTTACCGGAGCCTCCTTGTCCTGAGCGCCCCCTCGGGGGTCGGCCTTGGCTGGATCCCGCTCTCCCGCCCCCTGCCCGGATGGAGTTTAGAGGGAAAGTGGGGTTGTAAGCTGAGCTCGGTGCTCACTGTGTCGTCGCTTGCCTACTCCCTGGACATCAAGTGATGACCCAAACAGAGCCTGTGTGGCCCAGACCCAATCTAGAGAGGCAGGAGCACTTCCAGCGTGCTGTGGCTGGGGAGGGAAGGGGAAGGTGGCCGGGACCCTCTACTCAAGGATGTGCCATTTGGTTTGAACTTGTGCGTTCCCAGTCTCTGGTGTGCCGCGTGAAAGAGCACATTCCGCACTGTGATTTGGAAAGGGAAAACAAAAGACTTATTGTTTTGATAAGACACAGTCACCAAAAGTAAAGTTGGGCACAATCTTCTCACCCGGAGGAGAGATGAGAGAGGGACCCGGTCTTCTTCCTGGGACCCTCGAGGGGGGGAAGGGGCTCAGAAGGGGCTTGCCACACTCTTACGTGCATCTCAAAGGGGCTCGAGGTGAATGAGCAATGCGGAAAAGCGGGAAAGCGCTGGCATCTTGGAGAAAACGCAGATTAGACGGGAAAAGGGGCTGGAGCCCAGGCCGAGATGGGAAAGAACGGGTGAGAGATTCCGAATGGCCGCGGTGGCTCCTGGAGTCAGCCAGGAAGTGGTGATGGGCGCCAGGGGCCCAGCGGAGTCTCCTGTGCGGGAATCACGGACTTTGAACCTTCCTTATTCTGGGCATTAGGGAGCTGTAGAAGGGGAGTACCTGGCCAGGTTTCTGCTCGCCAGCAGCCCCCCATGAAGCTGGGATTCTAGGAGAGAGATAAAGGCAGGGAGACCATCTAAGAGGAAACAAGGCCATGGGTGTGGTGTGAGACGATGGCAGCCAGGAACTAGGCCGTGCCAGGGCGCACGCACGGGCAGAACCTGCTGGGGGCTGTTAAGGACACAGGGTGGGCAGCACTTGAGAGCCGCTGGGATGTGCGGCATGCTGGAATCTAGAAGTTTCCACCTTAGCTCACCGATTGGACAGTGGCGCCATTCACCACAATAGGAGACCAGGTGTCTGGGGGAGCGTACAGAGCTGGGCAAGCCTATGGGACATCAAGTAGAGGCACCCAGGAAGTAGAGGACATATGGAGAGATCTGGTAAACCTAGGAGTTGTTAGCATACAGATGGCAACCGAAACCAGGGGCGTGGATGAGGTAAGTCCAGAAACCAAAAGAAAAAAAAGAGAGAGAGAAAGTTTCAAGGAGGCAGGTGTTGGCAACAGAGTCTTAGGCTACAGGAGTGGCCAGGCAAGATGAAGTCCAAGGAGTAGTCATGGGGTTAAGAGCAGCAAGGTGGTCACCGGCGGCCTTCACAAGAGGTGTCAGGGCCAAAGCGATGGACCAGAAAGAGGGTAGTAGGCGAGAGGTAAAAGCAGACGCTGTAGACTATGTATCCAAGAGGTTTGCTTAGAAAGAGACTGATAGGCTGAGCCAGCAACTTGGGGGGGGGAGCGAGAATGACACAGGTATTTAGGGTCTAGGGAGACTTAGTTATCTCTAAATTATTGTATCTCAAACATTTTTGCCTACAGCAAAGCTAAAGCAAAATTGTGGCAGCTAGATTTCTTAGTAGAACCCTCCACTTAGCTCCAGAAAAATTCTCTGGTAAAGGAACACCAACATGTTGTCACCTCGAAGACCCAAGAAAGAGGAAGTGGGTAATAGTAAGTGTGCCTTAGCTTAGGTCACTCTGTAGGATTCTAGGAAGGAACTGGCATTTGAATTAGTCTCTGCCCCGCAGGCTCCCCTTTGGGAACCACTGTCCGGAGCCTGCAGGGGAGGCGCCAGGAAGAGTGAAACTGATTGTGCAGGTGACCTGGTGACTAATGGAGATGGATCCTGGGGAAAGGGGCCAGTCTCAGTGAGGGGGAGGGCTCTGAGAGGGAGGGAGACTCAGGCAATGAGAGGACTCAGGGATAGGAGGTGATGGAGAGGGAAGAGGGAGGTGGTGTTTTCTGTGGGCCTGTCTGGGATGGGATTTGGGGGAAGTGGGCTAAGGACCAAGGAGTGGCACCTGTCTCCACCCCCAGCCGTCCTAGCCAGGGGAGCCAGGGAGCCCTAGAGACAGGAGCAGGGTCATTCGTTTACCACCAACTCCAAGAGGGAAGGCTGGACATAGTCCCTTCCAGCCACATCTGAGCCAGCCTGCCCCCGTAGCCCGCCCCCGCACCTCCAAGAAGAGGGATGCGGCAGGGAAGGGAGACAGACCCAATCCTGGGCAGGGGTGTGCAGGTCTTTGGGGATTCAGACTCTTCCCTGGCCCCTGGTCTCTTCCCAAGCCTGGGTGCCCGGGGCCTCCTGGAGGTGGGAGGAGGAGGGAGGTGTCCTACTCCATCCTATGCCCTTCCCAGTATGCACACACATCCTTCAAGGGCTTCTTTCTTATCCTTTCTGAGGTCTAGGGCCTAAGCAGAGATGGCAGAGCTTGCAGACCATAAGCTGAGGAGGGTCCCAGGTGAGGGGTGTCTCAGGAAACCTATAGACAGCTGGAGAAGAGAGAGGCATTTGGAGTCAAGGAGCACACCCTGAGCTGGGAGTCAGGAAACTGGAGCTCCAGATCCGCTTGGCCACTGCTTTCCTGTGTAGCTCTGAGCAAATCCCTTCCCCTTCCAGTTCTTAGCGTCCCCATCATTTCAACAAGGGGGCTGGACCGGATGACCCTGGAAGGCCCTTCTAACTTATCTTTTTCATTCCTGTCTTATCACCCTCTTATCATGCAGAGGAAAATTACCCAGCACCAAAGTGACCAGGTAAACAGTGCAGTCCACTCCCCTGAGACTCGGTTTCCTCATCTACAAAATGGGTGTGAAGGCCGGGCAGCTGGCTCACACCTATAATCCTAGCACTTTGGGAGGCCAAGGAGGATCACTTGAGCCCAGGAATTCCAGACCGGCCTGGGCAACGTAGCCAGACCCTGTCTCTACAAAAAAAATAGAAAAATTAGCCGGGCATAGTGGTGCACACCTGTATTCCCAGCTACTTGGGAGGCTGAGGGAGGAGGATCGCTTGAGCCCAGGGGTTTGAGGTTTCAGGGAGCTATGAGGACGCCACTGCACTCCAGCCCGGGGGACAGAGCTAGACCTTGTCTCAAAACAAACAAACAAACAAAATGGGTTTGTGGGCTGTGCTGGGGATTAGCTGAGCCACCCTCTAGCTTGCCATGCAGCCCACTGTCTCCCCATCGCTGCACACGCTGCACTACTGTATAGCGTGGTTTTGTTTCTTCTCAAACTTCCCTACCAGAAGGTCAGCTCCCAAGGTCAGGGACAGTGTCCTGAGCTTCTCTCTGTCTGCAGCATCCAGCACAGCCTGGTACGGCAGGATGGTCAGGAACGTCTGGGGAATGAAGGCGTGCCTGCTCACGTGGAAAGCACCTGGCACCGCGCTAGGCACAGGACAGCAGCTTGCTTAACATGAACTCGTATCATTCATATTTTGATACAGCCAGGCAGGGCCCTGGGAACATGAGGGAGATGCCTGGGTCGTGAGAAAGTCCCCAAGTTTCTGCAAACCCTGCAGCCCTGGACCCCCTGCCAGGCCTTGGGGCTGTCTCACCCACTTCCCACTGTGGTGCCACAGCCACCGGCTCTTGCCACACCTGTTCCAGCTCTTCCTCCTGCCAGACCAAAAGCCAAGTGCTTTATCAAATAAACACAGCATTTATTGTGGCTCCCTCAAGGTCTGCGGCAGGACTGAAAGAACAGTCAGTACCTTCCTTCTCCTTCCCTTGCCAGCTTTCTGTGAAAGGTCACTCATGCCAAGACAGGTACGCCCTGCAGAACCAGCAGGGAGCAAAAGCACTGGGGCCTGGTGCTCGCTGAGGGACCTTGACCAAGTCACTTGCTGCCTCTAGCTTACATCTGCAAAAGAGGTGACATTGTCCCTGCTGGATTTGATCCCATGAGAACTCCACAAGGTAGGCATTACCCAGTGAGGCCACCAAGGCTCACAATGTGATGAGACTGGGCTCCAGATACTGCCATCCTATCGATGACCAGCCTCTAACCTGTCCCCTTCTCAGTATGTCTAGATGCATCCACCTCTCTTCTTCTCCACTGGCACTGCCACCACCTTCCTCTGTACAGCCTCGAGAAGGTCTCTGGTCCCCAGGCTCCCTCTCCACACCCCATAATCCAGCTGTGCCCCTTCCCAAGCCATTCGCCTCAGAACAACCTCAAATCTGATCATGCCACTCTCTTGCCTAAAATCCTCCAAGCCCCCCACCCCCAGAAGGCCCTCAGCATCCTATGCCTTCAGAGCCCCTGCAAGGGCAGGCACGCTTGTCTCTCAGTTTCTATTGTGCTCTTTAAATTGCCCCTCCTTCTCCCCACCCCAGCCACCAAGTCCAAGCCCACTGGACATCCTTCCTTTCATCAAAAATCCTGGCTGGGTGCAGTGGCTCATACTTGTAATCCCAGCACCTTGGGAGGCTGAGGTAGGAGAATCACTTGAAGTTGAGACCAGCCTGGGCAGCATAATGAGATCCCATCTCTACAAAGAACAAGAAAAATCAGCCAGGCTTGGTGATGCATGCCTGTTATCCCTTCTACCTGGGAGGCTGAGGCAGGAGGATCACTTGAGCCCAGGAGTTCAAAGTTACAATTAGCTGTGATCATGCCACTGCACTCCAGCCTGAGCAGTAGAGAGAGACCCTGTCTCACACACAAAAAAAGAAAATTTCTGCACTCTCTGGACCCTAGGCCTCAACACAAGTTCCCTCTTCTTGGCACGATTTCCCCAAGCTCACCTCACCCACTTGGCAAGCTTACAAGTCATGTCATGTCTTGGTTGAGGGAATGTTCCCCAACACCTATGCACCCAGGACCATACCACGGCGTTTGTCACACTGGTCCAGAATTGCCTCTTAGCTTGTCTTTCTGCTGCCTTTAGACCATGGACCCTGTCGAGGAAGAGCCCCTAAGCATCCTGTTGACCTTGGTACACCTTGAGCCCAGCGGAACATCCGGCACTGAACTGATGCGCAGTAAAGACAAGGTTTGTGCCCACGGTGCAGTTTGAAGAGGAAACTAATTGTCTTATGGGCAATCAAGGTACAGTATATTGCTTCCAGAAGAGGTCAAAGGTCACAAAGGGGTGTAACAGTCCATAAATCTTCATAGACTGAGTCGTGAATAAATAGGTGTCAGGTGGACAGAGGTAAGAGGGGACAGCTTTCCAGGCAGATGTCACTGAATGGGCAAGAAAAGGGAGGTAGGCACAAAAATGATACGCCTGGGCATGACCAGAGGCCTAACTGGTTGAAACAGAAAAGTCTCATCCAGAAACAGTAAAAGAAAAAGTTGAAAAAAGTGAGTAAGTATGTAGAGTTCCAATTCAATCCAAAGGTCCCTGCTGGTATCCAGGCCGTCCCCAGACCTGACACTGGAGTTACCTGGAGTGGTTCTCCTAAACAGATCCTACTGTTCCTGCCTCCATGCCTTATCCTATTTTGTTCCTTCCACCTGAAAATCTAAATACTGTCCCTACTTCTTCTGCTTTTCCTCTGCCCAACCCATCAATATGGAATTGGCAGTTCATTAGGAATCCAGATGGATCAAAGGCATAACATAAAAAACAAAACTGTGAAAGAACTAGAAGACAATGCAAGAAAATATTATCTTATAAGATAAAGTCTTCATAAACAAGACACAAACCCCAGAAATAAAATAAAAGATGATACAATTTTATGGCATTAAAAAGTATAAAATAAATGAACAATCCCAAAAGGAAATTAAGAAAACAATTTCAATTACAATAGTATCAAAAAGAATAAAATAGCCTGGGTGTGGTGGCTCATACCTATAATCCCAGCACTTTGGAAGGATGAGGTGGGAGGATGGCTTGAGGCCAGGAGTTTAAGACCAACCTAGGCAACATAGGGAGACACTGTCTCTACAAAAAGTTTAATAATTAGTCAGGCGTGATGGCATGTGCCTGTAGCCTCAGCTACTCAGAAGGATGGGACAGGAGGATCACTTGAGCCCAGGAGTTCAAAGGTTGCAGTGAGCAGTGATCACATCACTGCACTTCAACCTGGGGGACACAGCAAGACCCTGCCTCAGAAGCCAAAACAAAACAAAACAAAAGGCCAGGCGCGGTGGCTCACGCCTATAATCCTAGCTCTCTGGGAGGCCGAGGCGGGCGGATAGTTTGAGCTCAGGAGTTCAAAACCAACCTGAGCAAGAGCGAGACCCCGTCTCTACTATAAATAGAAAGAAATTAATTGGCCAACTAATATATAGAGAAAAAATTAGCTGACCATGGTGGCGCATGCCTGTAGTCCCAGCTATTAGGGAGGCTGAGGCAGAAGGATTGCTTGAGCCCAGGAGTTTGAGGTTGCTGTGAGCCAGGCTGATGCCACGGCACTCACTCTAGCCTGGGCAAAAAAGTGAAACTCTGTCTCAAAACAAAAAAACAAAATAAAATACTTAGGAATAAACTAACCAAGGAGGGTGAAAGACTTGTACCAAAAACTACAAAGCACTGCTGAAGGAAGGCACATATAAATGGAAAGACATCACATGTCCATGAACATCCTATGTTCATCTCATGTGGTTTTTTGTTTGTTCGGTTTGTTGGTTGATTGGTTTTTAGTCTCCCAGATCTGCCAGAATCACGCGATTGTTAAGATTCCCATCCTACCCAAAGCGATTTACAGATTTAATCCCTATCAAAGTCCCAATGGCATTTTTTTTGCAAAAATAGAAAATTTCACTCTCAAATTCATATCAATTCTCAAGGGACCCCTAATAGCCAAATAGCTTTTCTTGGAAAACAAGAACAAAGTTTGAGGACTCACATTTTCTAATTTCACAACTACAAAGCTACAGTAATCAAAACAGTGTGGTACTGGCATAAAGACAGACATATAACCAATGGAATAGAATAGAGAGCTGAGAAATAAACACTCAGGTATATGGTCAAATGATTTTCAACATGATACCAAAATCACTCAACAAGGTAAGGGCAATCTCTTCACAAATAATTCTGGGAACTGGATATCCACATGCAAAGAAATGGAATTGGACCCTTGCCTAACACTGTATACAAAAATTAACTCATTATGGATCAAAGACCTAAATATAAGATCTAAAAACATAAAACTCTTAGAAGAAAACTTCAGGCAAAAACTTCACAACATTGGATTTGGCAGTGATTGCTTGGATACAGCACCAAAGGCACAGACAAGAAAAGAAAAAATGGACAAACTGGACTTGGTGAAAATTAAAAACTTTGTACACCAAAGGATACTATCAATAGAGTAAAAAGACAACTCATGGAATGGGAGAAAATACTTGCAAATTATATATCTGATAATGGATTACTGTCTAGAATATGCAGAGATTGCCCAAAACTCAACAGTAAAAAAAAATAAAAACAAAACAAAACAAAAACAATTCAAATATGGGCAAGTAATATGAATAGATAATTCTCCAAGAAGATATACAAATGGACAATAAACACATGAAAAGATGCTCAATATCACTAGCCATCAGAGAAAGGCAAATCAAAACCACAATGAGCATCTAAGACAGTGTTATTAGAAAAAAAAACAAAACAATCACAATGAGCTATCTCCTCATACCCATTAGGATGACTATCATTTAAAATACACACATAGGTTGGTCCGACGGTAATGGGTTATCAGAACTTATTAACATTAGTGTTACTTATGTTGGTATTCAGTTCCCCACTTCTAAATTTGACTGGCTTTAAATAAAAAATAATAATAATAAAAATAAAACACACATAGAAATAACAAGGGTTGGTGAGAACTTGGAAAACTTGGAACACTTGTGTACTGTTTGTGGGATTGTAAAATGGTGCAACTATCATTGAAAGCAGTATGGTGATTCAATCCCACTTCTAGGTATATACCTGAAAGAATCAAAAGCAAGATCTGGAAAAGATATTTATACACCCATGTTCTTAGCAGTAGTATTCACAATAGCCAGAGGGTAAAAGCAACAAAATGTTAATTAATGGATGACTAGACAAACAAAATGTGGTCTATACATACAATAGAATATTATTCAGCCTTGAAATGGAAGGCTGAATAATATCTGCCACCTGTTACAATGTGGATGAACATTGAGGACTCTTCAAATTTGCAAAATGAGGACATTCTGGAGATCTGTTTCACAATAATGTGAATATAATTAATGCTACTGAACTGTACACTTATAGTTAAGGGACATGTGTGGTGGCTCACGCTTGTAATCCTAGCACCTTGGGAGGCTAAAGGGGGAGGGTAGCTTGAGGCCAGGAGTTCCAGACAAGCCTGGGAAACAGTGAGACACTGTCTCTATGAAAAGTAAAAAAAAAAAAAAATTAGCCAGGCATGGTGGCATGTACCTGTAGTCCCAAATACTCGGAAGGCTGAAGCAAGAGGATCACTTAAGCCCAGGAGTCTGAGGCTGCAGTGAGCTATGATGATGCCACTGCACTCTATGATGATGCCTCTGCACTCTCAGGCAACAAAGGAAGACTCTATCTCAAAAAAAAAAAAAAACAGCAAGATAGTAAATTTTATGTCTTTTTTCAAATAAAAAAATGGGCATACCTCAGAGAAAGTGAATGGTTCAGCTCTAGACAACCACACAGAAGCAAATATCACCATAAAACAAGTCACATGAATTTTTTGCTTTCATAGTGCATATAAATATTATCTTTACACTATACTGTAGTCTATTAAGTATGCAATAGCGGCCTGGTGTGGTGAGTCACGCCTATAATCCTAGCACTCTGGGAGGCCGAGGCGGGTGGATCACTTGAGGTCAGGAGTTTGAGACCAGCCTGAGCAAAAGCAAGAATCCCCTCACCCTCCCAACCCACCCACACCCCAGTCTCTACTAAAAAGATAGAAAAAGAATTAGCTGGGCATGGTGGCACACACCTACAATCCCAGCTCCTTGGGAGGCTAAGGCAGGAGGATCATTTGAGTCCAGGAGTTAGAGGTTGCTGTGAGCTATGATCGTGCCACTGAACTCTACCCAGGGCAACAGAATGAGACTATCTCATAAAAAAAATATACAATAGCATTATGTTTAATAAATGTACATACCTTAATTTACAAATAATTTATTGTTAAAAATGATAATGATCATCTGAGCCTTCAGCAAGTCAGAATCTTTGCCTCGATGTTGATGGCTGCTGACTGATCAGGGTGGTGGTTGCTGAAGGTTGGGGTGGCTGTGACAATTTCTCAAAATAGGACAACAATGGCCGGGTGCGGTGGCTCAAGCCTGTAATCCTAGCTCTCTGGGAGGCCGAGGTGGGTGGATCGTTTGAGCTCAGGAGTTCGAGACCAGCCTGAGCAAGAGCGAGACCCCATCTCTACTATAAATAGAAAGAAATTAATTGGCCAACTAATATATATAGGAAAAAATTAGCCGGGCATGGTGGCGCATGCCTGTAGTCCCAGCTACTCGGGAGGCTGAGGCAGGAGGATCGCTTGAGCCCAGGAGTTTGAGGTTGCTGTGAGCTAGGCTGACGCCACGGCACTCAGTCTAGCCTGGGCAACAAAGTGAGACTCTGTCTCA
>VSMD01083163.1:0-26910 GCA_008750895.1 Mirza zaza | reverse complement strand
GCCTCCCGAGTAGCTGGGACTACAGGCATGCGCCACCATGCCCGGCTCATTTTTTCTATATATATTAGTTGGCCAATTAATTTCTTTCTATTTATAGTAGAGACGGGGTCTCACTCTTGCTCAGGCTGGTTTCGAACTCCTGACCTCCAGCAATCCACCTGCCTCGGCCTCCCAGAGTGCTAGGATTACAGGCGTGAGCCACCGCGCCCGGCCATATTTTGTTTTATGTTTTTAAGAGACAAGGTCTCACTCTGTCACCCAGGCTGGAATGCAGTGGTGTGATCATAGCTCTCTACAGCCTCAAACTCCTGAGCTCAAGCAATCCTCCTGCCTTGGCCTCCCAAAGTGCTGGGATGACAAACGTGCACCACCAGACCCAGCTAATTTTTGTAGAGCTGGGGTCTCACTCTTGCTCAGGCTGGTCACCACATCCAGCCCAGTTATTTTTTTTTTTTAAGGCAAAAATAAGTTTATTGAAGCAGCAAAGAAACACAAGGAAGGCTTGCTCCTTAGGCAGAGCAGTGGCTGTCTCTCGGAGTAACAGAGAGTAGCCTGTTCATTTATTTACATATTCTTCTAAAAATTAATATATCATAGTTGTCCATTCCAAGTATTTTATAACAAAACTTTTCAAAAGAACCATTGGAAACTATCAATAGGCAAAGTTCAGTTTGCTAAAAGAAAATGGCATACTATCAATTAGAAAATTCAAAAATAGGCCTGGCGCAGTGGCTCACGCCTGTAATCCTAGCACTCTGGGAGGCCGAGGTGGGTGGATTGCTCAAGGTCAGGAGTTTGAAACCAGCCTGAGCAAGAGCAAGACTCCGTCTCTACTATAAATAGAAAGAAATTAACTGGCCAACTAATATATAGAAAAAATTAGCTGGGCATGGTGGCACATGCCTATAGTCCCAGCTACTCAGGAGGCTGAGGCAGCAGCATTGCTTGAGACCAGGAGTTTGAGGTTGCTGTGAGCTAGGCTGACGCCACGGCACTCTAACCTGGGCAATGAAGTGAGACTCTCTCTCAATAAAATAAAAAAAATAAAGATTCACGACTATTTAGCAAAATCATTTCTCATTTAAAAAATAAAAAAAAGAGGAAAAGTTGAAAGAAATAAAAAAATTTAAAAAATTTTAAAAAAAGATTCATGAGTAATTTGTTGACCAAAACATTGAAGTTTTATGTTGCAACAATACCTAATGTTTTCTGAATACTCCCTATAGACCAGACACTGTTCTAAGTACCTTACACCTATTGGTTAGGCCATTAAACCCTCTAAATAATCCCAACAGGCAACTATTATCATGATCCTCACTGTATGGATGAGGGAGCTGGGGCACTGAGAGGTTAAGTGACTTACCCAAGGGGCACTGAGAGGTTAAGTAACAAACCACACAGCTGATGAGCTAAAGAGTTGATACTGGAATGTAGGCCGGCTAGCTCCAGAGCCCGTGCTCATCAATCCTTACCTGACCATTCTCTGGCATTTTATGGGTCCTATTCCAGTCTCTCCTACGTTCTCCTATTTGGCATTCCTTTGTCTCTACTTCCAGGGTTCCCAGAGCAAAGCCCCCCATCATCCCTCGGAGGGTTTAGTACCCATTAAACCACCCTGAATGTCCCTGTATTCCCAACTTAAGTACATAGTAATTTATTAGACGGATATGGGGAGTTGGCTCACAGAATCATGGGGCCAGTTTAGAGGATTGGCAGGACCAAGGGAGTTCAGGGGCAGTCAGGCAAGAAACTGGCAGAAATCATAGCAACAGACTACTAGCCCAAAGAGTTCCATCAGGACGCAGCCACTGTGATAAATAACTCTGAACACCTCCCCCTTCCTTGTGCTAACCACCAAGGTCCAGAGTTCCAGGAGAGAACATCTACTTATAATATTATTTAATTTCATTACATAATTTAATTATAATATTATTCTGCACAGAGGCAGCCTCCCTGCATCCTTCAGTTCACTGCCCAAGCCACAGAACAGCCCTGAGCCCAGGCCCAGAGACCTCAGGAACACTTTCTTTTGTGGGAAGGAACTGTTTCATTTCTGAAATTTCTTTCTATTCATATTTAGGGTGAGAAGAAACAAGCTAGACTGAGGAAAAGAGGCGAGAACCAAGAGGAGTGCCAACAGGAGTGGATAAAATGTCAATTAAATCTAGCAAACATTTGCTGCAGCTCTGCTAAGTGCTCAGATCAAAAGGAGGATGGAAAAAGAGGGCTAATGAAAGAGGGCAAAATATGGAGGAGAGGGGGCTGGCCCAGTTTAGATTCTGGCCTGGAGAGGCAAAGAGGCCTTGGATTTGGGAATAGGAACAGAGACTGGTACTCCGTGAAGCTAATAAAGCTTAAGTTTAAAGCCCTTACTTTCACTGGCCCCTTTCAGAGCCCTAAAAATATGTTCCTATAAGCATATGTTTTCTGTAAAATTTGCAAAAGTCTTAACCCAAATCGGTTATTCTTTCCACTCAACTTCAGCTCTTCCCCACCATGTCCTGTAGCATTGAAGTAGACGTAGACACTTTGGGGATCCAACCAAAGTAAGCTGAGTGTAGGACACATTTAGTCTGCATTTTAGTGGATATAGTAGGCAGACTTCTAAGATGGCCCCCAGTGACTCCCATCACCTGACATGCGCACACTTCTGTAACCTCCCTGCCTTTTGAATAGGCTGCGTTTAGTAATTTGGTTCTGATGAATGGCTAAAGTGGTTGTATGCCACTTCCCTGATTAGCTTAGTGAGGAACTAAATGCAGCTAACAACTGCTGAATGAGTGTGGAAGCAGATCCTTTCCCTGTTGAGCCTTCAGATGAGACTGCAGACCCTATGCCAACACCTTGATTGTGTCCTCATGAGAGACTAAGGAGCAGCAGACCCAGCTAAGCTACACCTGGCTTTCTGGCCCCCAGAAACTGTAAGATAATGGGTGTAAAATGTGTGTTGTTTTAAGCTGCTGAATGTTAGAGTAATTCGTTACGTGACAATAACTAATACAATTTGATACAATAATTTTCAGTCACTTCTGTATGTAATTACTGCTCACTGTCTTAGTGTGAGAACAGCTTCTAGGAATATACTCCTACAATCTACTCTGGTGATCACTCAGTCTGATCACCCAATATTGTAAAACAAAGATACAAGACAAAAGGTGGTATCGTAATATGAACAAATCCTACAATATCCAGCACTGAAGTATATAGGTAGTGGAGAAGAAACAAAATCGAGATAGCCAGAGCCAGAAGCTAGTCTGGGGAAAATTCTTTCAATCACTGGATGTGAAAAATTAAAAGCTGGAGGCTTTAATTTGTACCAATACTGACATTGATACACCTATGTGTATCAATGCACTATACATTTTTTTTATGGTAATCATATAAGTTAGAATTTATCAAGATTCCTGTGTTCACAGGGTACAAATCTGTAGTGGGACTACAAATGACAAGTATGTCTATGTGGAAGTTTTATGAATCCCCACATTTAGGGTAGCCTTTGGGCATATCTGGTCAAAGTCTGGCAGTTCCAAAGAAGTGGACACACAATTGTCTATAATAAAGCAAATCAGTCTGAAAAAAGAAATATTTCAGTGACAAAACTCTCATATTTATTAATAAGTAAACTGATATATGAAATAATTTTAAAATTCTTGGATTATTTGATAATCTAGTTAATGAAGAGGGGATCATATACGAAAATTCATTGGAAAATATTTAAATTTCTTGATGATTTGGCACAAAACTCATAACGTGTCATTGAAATGAGGACATCTATGGAAAAACTTGTTCATGATTATTGTTGATTCAAAGAGCACTTAAGATTAGCAACTGCATAGGAAACTTGAAATGCTGTTAGCATAGTACTTAAGTGAACAAAACAAAACAAAATAAAAAAGAAATGCGAAGAAATTTTTAAGATCACTTGTGAAATCTGATAAATGCTTTCCCAAATTTGACAACAGTCCTAAAAATGTATATGCCATTACCAATAAATACTACTGAAGCCAAAAGAAACCTTTCTAAAAGCATCAATAACAAATACATTTCAAGGTGTAATCCCAGCACTTTGGGAAGCTAAGGTGAGAGGATCGCTTGAGGTCAGGAGTTTGAAACCAGCCTGGGCAAGAACGAGACCCCATCTCTACTATAAATAGAAAGAAATTAATTGTCCAACTAATATATAGAGAAAAAATTAACCAGGCATGGTGGCACATGCCTGTAGTCCCAGCTACTTGGGAGGCTGAGGCAGCAGGATTGCTTGAGCCCAGGAGTTTGAGGTTGCTGTGAGCTAGGCTGATGCCACAGCACTCACTCTAGCCTGGGCAACAAAGAGAGACTCTGTCTCGGAAAAAAAAAAAAAAAAAAAAAGCAGCCTGAGCAAGAGGGAGACCCTGTTCCTACAAAAAAACAGAAAAAGTAGCTGGATGTGGGTGGTGGCTCCTACCTATAGTCCCAGCTGCTGGGTATGCCGAGGCAGGAGGATCATTTGAGTCCAGGAGTTGGATGTTGCAGTGAGCTATGATGACACCACTGCATTCTAGCCTGGGCAACAAAGTAAGAGCCTGAGAAAGAAAGAAAGAAAGAAAGAAAGAGAGAGAGAGAGAGAGAGAGAGAGGAAGGAAGGAAGGAAAAAATATATATATACACATTTCAATCAAGCATGCTAAAGGAAAAGCTGAATTATCCTCTTTGCAGAAAATTAATTATATTATAAAATTGTTGACAAATGAAAAGGCAATGACACCCAAAGGTGTCACCCAAAGGTATGCACCCAAAGATCACAAGAGAAAAATATTAGAGATGTCAAGAGAGTCATAAAATTATCTTATTTTTCTGGATTTTTAATGTTGTTAGTTTTATTTATTTATTTATTTATTTTGGACCTAGTTCTTAGTGAGCAGTTGTTAGTTGTATTTGCCAGCTTTTTATTTTTTTCTTTATAAAAATTTTTTAATATATTTATTTTTGAAATTTTTATTTTATTCCTTTTTGTTGCCTTAAAAATGGTAAATGATTTTGCTAAAGCCAGCTTTTAAAATGAGTGCTTGGCTGGGCGCGGTGGCTCAGGCCTATAATCCTAGCACTCTGGGAGGCCGAGGCGGGTGTTTGGAGTTTGAAACCAGCCTGAGCAAGAGCGAGACCCCATCTCTACTATAAATAGAAAGAAATTAACTAACCAACTAATATATATAGAAAACATTAGCCGGGCATGGTGGCACATGCCTGTAGTCCCAGCTACTCGGGAGGCTGAGGCAGAAGGATCGCCTGAGCCCAGGAGTTTGAGGTTGCTGTGAGCTAGGCTGACGCCACGGTACTCACTCTAGCATGGGCAACAAAGCGAGACTCTGTCAAAAAAAGAAAAGAATAATAATAATAAAATGAGTGCTTTATTATCTCTTTTATTGTTTTAAATAAAACTTAATTTTGCACCCTATTTTCAAATTGTTTTTAACTTTATTTTTTAGAGATGGGGAGAAGTCTCACTATGTTGACCATGCTGGTCTCGAACTCCTGAGTTCAAGCGATCCTCCTGCCTCATCCTCCCGAGTAGCCTGTACTGCATGCGATGCGCGCGCCACCAAATTTTTAATGCATATTTTGTATTCTGCTTAAAACGGGCCCCACAAAATCTGGGTTTAACCCCAACCGCTTCCCACAGAGGGCAGCTTCAGATTTCTACAGGTGGACAGAGTGGAGAAAGGCTTTGGTCAGCGGGTTGGATGTGGAGTGGCTTGAGCACCAGGCAAGGCTCAATGCCCAGTGGCAGAGGTGCCTGCAGACACCCGTGGAAAGTGTCATAGGCCGGGCGCGGTGGCTCACGCCTGTAAGCCTAGCACTCTGGGAGGCCGAGGCGGGCGGATTTCTCGAGGTCAGGAGTTCGAAACCAGCCTGAGCAAGAGCGAGACGCCGTCTCTACTAAAAATAGACAGAAATTAATTGGCCAAGTAATGTATACAGAAAAAATGAGCCGGGCATGGTGGCGCATGCCTGTACTCCCAGCTACTCGGGAGGCTGAGGCAGCAGGATCGCTCGAGCCCAGGAGTTTGAGGTTGCTGTGAGCTAGGCTGACGCCACGGCACTCTCTCTAGCCTGGGCGACAAAGCCAGACTCTGTCTCAAAATAAATAAATAAATAAAAGAAAATGTCGGCTCCGCACCCTGTGATGCTGGACAGCCGAGCGCGGAGGCGACCGAGTCAGGTCGGAAGCCGATCCCGGTCGGATCGACCAGCGAGACACAGGTCCCAGGACCTCAGGACTGCGCGGGGGGGGTGGGGGGAGGCGACCGCGGGAGCCGGGCGGGTCGGTGGGGAAGGAGGACAGCGCGCTGCGGGGGCGTGGGCGCGCAGCCTGGAAACCGAGAGCCAGCGCCTCCACCCGTTAAGGGCTGTTCCCTCCGGGCGGGCCACCCCCCTGCGAGGCGAGCGCTGGGAACCGGGAGGCAGAGCCCGGGCAGAAGACGTGCTAAGCCCAGCTCCGCCCCGGGGTGGCGCTCTGCTCGCCCGGTGGCTCTGCGTCTCAGACGGACGGCCGCCCGGCGGGGAGGGGCGGGGCCTTGCCGGGAGGCGGGGCCTGCCCAGGGGGCGGGGCCAGAGCCGAGCCCTGGCCACGCCCAGGAGGGGGAGCGGCGCCCGGGTTGGGTCAGGGGGAACCTCTGGGAATTCTGGCCTTTCGCTCCAGTCGGTCGGGGCCGAGGCGCTCTCGAGCTGCGGGAGGCTGGAGGGACGGTACTTTGGGGAGGGCGCGCTGGGGAGCAAGGTCGGGGCCGGCGGTGGAGCCGTCGGTGGAGCCGTCGGCGGGGCGGTACTCCTGCCCCCAGATGGTGCCCCTGGCTGGCGCGCCGGCCAAGCTGGAGAACCCGAACCCGCGGCTACCTCTGGAGCTGAAGGGGAAGACGAGCCCTGCGAGGAAAGATGGAGGAAAGAGAGAGCCAGCCAGGCCGAAGGGCTCAGGAAGCGGGCTGGAGGGGTCCTTTGGGGTAGCAGAAGGGGAGAGAGCTAGCGAGCAGGCTGCGAGGGGCGGGGTGCGGCGGTAGGCTCCTCTCATCCACCTGTTGCTTGTGGTCGTGAGTGCAAACCCCTCCCCCAGCTCACTGGGATAGTGGCCACGAAGAGGTTGACCCAGAGCCCACAGAAAGGCGCGCACAGAGAGGTCAGAGCCCTGTCCCATCTGCCTTGTCTCATCACCAGCTTCCCGGATAGGGAGGCCTCAGATATGAGGAGAAGGGTTGTGGGTGCACATACTGACTCAGAGACAGGCTCCCAACAGGGGCCCAGCTCCTCAACCTGTCCCCTCAGGCACCTCCCCCAGGGCTGGGACACACCTGTGCCTTTCCTAAGCCTGTGGAAATGTTCGTTTCCTCCACCTCCCCAGCATGATGGACTGAAGGAATGGTGTAGTGGCAGCTCCAGCACTCCCCAAGTGAGTCAGTGAACCTCTCGACACCACCACTCACCACCCACGCCACCATGCCTGGAACGTGGGACAGGGCACCACTGAGAGACTTCTCCCAAGCACCCTTCTACCACACCTGTGAGGAAGTTTCAGGAGGCAACCCAGAAGGGCAGGAAGAACAGAAGTGGGAGGGATGATGGGCACCCCAAGGAGTGAGGCAGATGCCTGGGGAGGTGGGGTGTGGAAAAGGGAGGGAGAGAATTCAGAATTCAGAGCCAGGCTACCTACTGCCACCTGTCCCACCTGCACCCCCATCCCTCCCCACACATCTCTGTCTTCCCTACCGCCTCCCCACACATCTCTGTCTTCCCTACCGCATCCCCATTCCCGTCTCCCATCAGCTTTCCTCCTGGCTGTGGTCCTCATCCCCCGACACTGGCCCCTTCCCCATATAGCTGTGCTCCGTGCCCTTCGGCCCCCTTGGACAGACCTGCAGAATGCAGACCCCTCCAAGACTGCACATACACACTCAGGTCACCCCAGAGTGAAAAGGTGGCTCTAAGATAACAGAAACCAACCTCAGCACATTAGGAAACATGGAAGTCCCCTTCCTTCCTGTCTTCTCAGTCTCTATTGGAACACACATGGTTATATTTTATGTGCCTTTATGTCTCCAAAATAACTCTTATCTGGTCTGCATCTCCCCATGATCCCACTATTAGAACGTCTTAATTGAAGCATCGGGGTTTCCTTAGTGGCAAGACTGTGGTAGGGGGTGTGGAGCTGGGAGGAAAAGGATTGGGCACGTGCGCAGCTCTGTGTCTGCCCCTGGATATCTGTCTGTCTCTCTTTGAGTAGCTCAGTGTGTCTCTGTCTTATGCCAAAGGCTCCATCCCAACTACCACTACCTTCTTTCCTGGACTATAATCTCCTGCTCTCTCCCCAGATCTTCCCAGGGCTGATTCCTTCTTGTCCTCTGGGTCTCAGCTCAAATGTCATCTCTTCCAGGGTCTTCCTTAAAGCCACACCCCACATATACATACACATACACGGCATTCTGTGTGACAGCCCTTGCTGTATTTTCTTCATGGTACTTACTGCTATCTGATTTTATCTTATTATTAGTTTGTTAACTTGGTAATTGCGCCCCCCCCCAAACCCATAGAATGTAGGCACCCTGAGGGCAAGGCCCTTGTCTTTTTCATCTCTGTGTCCCTAGATCCTAGAACAGTGCCTGGCACATAGAAGGCACTCAATAAATCGGTGTGGAATTGAATTAAACACAGAGATGCTTAGCTGGTCAGTGAAGAGCCTTTATTGCTGACCGACTGCCCTTTTGTCTTTCTCGCTGCCTCTTCACCCCCTGCCAGATCCTCAGACAGGCCTGCCCTGCCCTGTCTTCCCCAGCCTGCAGCAGCCCCCAGTCACAGCAGCTGCAGACCCGCCACCACCACCATCACGCTACCTTAGCTCTCTCGGGAGTTATGAGTGGGCCGACATACTCAGGCCTTGAATCTGGCCTCCAAGCCCCAGTCTGCAGCAAAACTGACCCCTGCTCTTGACCCCTTTCCAACCAGCCCCACCCCTCTTACAAAACCACGCTTGGAGATCAGTGTTCCTGTGAGCACACGCTGCCCTGAAGAGTCTCAGTACAACTCCTCCACCATTTATCCAGGGTTTCCCACATGTCAGCCACTGACTAGGCGAGTTTCCAAAGTCACAGTCATGCCAGATGCCAGTGCCCTTCTCCCTCTGAGTCTCCCAGAGTCCCTGCACCTCCTGTGGTTGACATGGCGGTTTCTGTCCTGGGCAAGTCACTGTGCCTGAGCTGAAGGGAAGGTGTGATGGCCTAGTCCAGGAAGTTTTGTGCCAGGCCTGGGCCCCCTTCTTCTGGCATCATGCAGGGGTGGTTTCTCACAGGAAGCAGGTGCTCTGGATGGAGCTGGGCAGCTGCACTCACTCTCTGTCCTCTCCCCACTGTTCGGCTCAGTGTTTCTGTGAAAGGATCAGGACAAAGGCCAGAAAGCCCAGGGGCCTCACCGGCTGGCCTGTGCTCCACAGCTCCCATTTCTTCAACCTGGGAGCCAGGCGACTCTGAAGCCCGAGTGAGGCTGGCTGAGTATAGTTCAGGTTGGGAGATCTGCAGGCAGCGATCATGGAGGTCCGTGTCTGGGGCAAGTAGAAAGAACTGCAGGCTCCAGGGGACCTTGGGCCCCAGCTGCTGGCCATGATCAGTTTCTCAGGCTCCTCTGCCAGGCTGCTTGGTGGCACCATAACATCGCCCTCCAACTGCCATGGAGAGCTGGCCTCCAAGAGACCCAGGGCCCAGAGCTCTCATCCCCAGCCCTGGCCTCTGATTGCCAAGCCATACCCAGCACACTCTTCTGGAGAATATAATAGGGCAGGTTGGGCACATGCACACACACGTTCTCTGAGACACAGTCTGGATTCTCCTAGAAGAGAGAAACTGGCTTGAGAGGGCACAGGAGACACCCCAGGAATAGACTCTAATACATCCCAGACTCAAAGGCAGGGATGTCGTTGCTGTGGAATCAAGCAGGGTGACTACTGGTCTCCTGAGCCCAGATCACCATCTTTGGCTGGATGGTCTCTGCTCATCCCTGTTGGCTATTTTATCCTGGGACTTTATCTCCAAGGAGGCCCTTTTTGAACCACCGTGACCTGGATTCGTCTTCCTTGGCTGAGCATAGCAGGGGTACTCGTTAGCCTTTGGCTCAGCCAGTTCAACACTCCCTGGCTGCTCTGCAAGAGCCTCTGTCTCCACTGGCAACGCATTCAAGCCATCCTTTCTTATCGCTGTGGGCTCAGATGGCCTATTTTTCATTGGCTGCCCGTCCTGAAGCTCGGTCCCTATTGGTTGCCACTAGAGGTAGTGTTTCCAGACAGTGAATCCAATGGCGGCGTGGGCGTTGTCCTCTCTGGGCCACGCTACTAGGTGTCTCCCAGATGTGCCCTCTCCCCAGTCTGCATTAGGGTGGGGGGGTACTGGGGGTGCCCAAAGAGGGCCCAGCAGCCTGGAGAAGTCTCTGGTGCTGGCGAAGCTGCTTCCTCCTTTCGTGTTCCCCTGTGACTTCACACACCAACTGGGCAGGGAAGGCCCCGGGAAGCCCCTTCAGCCAACCTGGGAAAAGAGAGTCAGGGGCCTAAGTGGGTGGGGGCAGGGAGCAGGTGAGGAGGGAAAGGGGGTCTCACGCCTTGGGGGTCATGGTGGGTGTAGCAGTTAGTGGGGAAGCCTGGAGCATCAGAGGTGGGGTGACAGTAGCATCAGAGCGAGTCTGGGTCACTCCTCTGTCAAGCCCTGCCATGGCTGTTCATCTCTGAGTGAGAGGCCAAGTCCTTACAGGGACCTGCCTGGACCTGCATGATCTGGTCCCTGTTACCCCTGTGACCTCATTTGTTTCTCCCCTTTTCTTGCTCCCTCTAGCCACACTGGCCTTCTTATAGTTCTTCCATCATACGTGGGGCCTTAGGGCCTTTGCACTGCCTGTCACCTCCAACGGGCACACTCTTCCCCCAGACACCATGTGCCTAAATTCCTCACCTCCATCAAGTTCACATGTTGCATTCTCAATGAGGTCCACCTCAGCGCCCCTATTTAAAATTGTAACCCTATCCAACCCTGGACGCCTGTCCTCCTCTACCCTGCTCCACTTTGGTTTTTTCCATTGCACTCATCACCTTCCCACATACTTTATAATTTCCCTGTTTACTTTGTTCATTCTTTATTATCCACCTCCTCCACTAGAATGTGTCTCCAGTAGAGCAGGAAGCTCTGTGTGTTTGGTTCACAGAACAGTGAGTGGCACTTCCTAGATGCTTAATAAATATTTATTAAATGAATAAATGAAAGACTTTCTCACCTTCGGGGCTCTTGTGCAGGTGCTTGGGGGCAGCCCTGGACTCCAGACTCCGTCCTTCAGTCTTGGAAGGTGCAGACAGCTCTGAACACAGTTCCTGGGAACAGTCTGGTTGGGGGTGGGTGACATTATGGTGGGATCAAGACTCTTTTTAGCTTCTCCCCCATACTCCCCTTAAGACTGATTTTTCTCCTTCCCTCTTCCCCTCTAGGGGAACTCACCACAGTCTTCGTAGATGGTGTCCGGGGCACAGGGAAGAGGGCCTGGGGTCGGGAAGGCTCCCAACCAGCGCTGCATGTCTGATCTGGGGGGCAGGGAGGGAGGGGTCAGAGTTGGCCCAGGAGATCCTCCTGGGGGCGGAGCAGGGCCCACAGAGGAGAGAGACTGATGAAGGAGGTGGTGGTCTGAGAGGTCAGGTGAGGGCCCCAAGGGTGTTTTCCAAAGGAGCCACAACTCACAGGGATGAAGCTTGAAGTAGGCGGTGGGTGGGGCGGCCCTGGTGGTTGCTGAGAAGGGAGAGGCGGAAGGTCGGGGGTCCAGATGGGTCTGGAACCTGCTGGGCCTGGACTAGGGATCGATGAGCATAGTCCAGAACCTGTAGCCGCTGCCCACTGCCCAGGGAAGAGGACGTTCAGAGGGAGAGCAAGGGGCCAGCTGGACGCCCCCTCTCCACCCCAGGCTGGGCCTCAACTTCCCTGAGACTCACCTCTTGGGCTGAGTGATGAGCAGCAGGTCACTAAAGAGCAGCAGGCAGAGGGGGGTGAAGCGGGGGCGCGAGGTGAAGAGCACACCCCCCCTCCGGCACCCTAACTCGGTCAGCTCCCCCTGCAACTCCAGGCGCCGTGACCAGGAGACCAGGGGCAGGGCCTGCGAGGAAGCAAGGAGGTTGCAGCTCCGCAGCACGAGGGGAAGCGCAAGATGGAGAGTCTGGGCAGGGACCCACCTTGACTTTGTGGAAGCGCAGCCTTTGGGTGAGCCGGATCAGCTCTTCAGTCTGCTTCATACGCCCCACCTCCGCACTGCAACGCTCAATGATCTGGGCAGGGGGAGCTGAGTCACCCACCCCGTGGCCAGCCCTGCGCCCTTCCCTCTCTCCCTGCCACCCTGTCACCTCTCCCAGCTTCAGCTTCCTTCCTGCCCACCTTGCTGACAGCACCCAGGGCCTTCTGGGCATTCTCCTGGCGGCTGGACCCCTCCTCTGTCTGACGCAGGATATTCTGGGGACAAGGAGGAAGGGTAACTGGGCCCCCTGCTCTGCAGCCCTGGGATTCAGAGGGGCCACAGCTCAGAGGCCCCTGCCTGCCTTGGTAAAATGCTTAGTTTGGGGCTCACAGGGCTGAGGGACCAGCTTTGACAAGGCTGAGTGACCTCACCACTTGCCGTCTGCATAACCCTGAGCACATCGTGTTACCTCTCAGAGCCTCAGTTTCCCCATCTGTAAAATGGGGGACAATACCCACCTAGCATATCAATAGCATTGTTGTGAGGATTCAAAGAGGTAACATATGTCAAGTGCTTAGCGTAGTCCTTGGCACATAGTAACTGCTAAAAAGAGGGTTGCTATTATTTTAATAATTATTAACCACAACTGTTAGTGCAAACAACAAAGCAGAGTAGTTCAGGGGGCCTGGATTACAATTGGGTCTCCATACATTATTTCTGTTTAACCTGGGCAAGTTGTTTAATCTGTGCCTCAGTTTCCTCATCTGTAAAGTAGGGTAAATAATAGCTCCTGCCCTCACACAGTTGTCGGTGAGGTCCCGCTGGAGGCTGCTAGCACTTGGAACCGTGCCTAGAACAGCACATCGATAGCTGTTGAGCTACTGTGATTAGTATCATTATTATCATTGTATTATCTACACTGGGGAGGGCTAAGGCTGAGTAAGACACAGAGAAGCTGATAATCTAGTTGGGGACTCTTCACATAAAGAGCCCCACAGTGGGTGACATGGTTAGGGAGGGGTCTCTATTTTGCAATAACAGAGTGTTTCCCAACTTTTTTTTCCAGTATCACCACACTAAGGAGGATTTTTTGGCCAATTTTCGCTAAACATCTCCCGCTCCCACCATGAAATTTTAATTCTACAGATATACTGTGAATCTGTTTTTGTTTGTTTGTTTGTGACAAGGTCTCACTCTGTCACCCCAGCTAGAGTGCATAGTGGCACTGTCATAGCTCACAGCAACCTCAAACTCCTGGGCTCAAGCGATCCTCCTGCCTCAGGCTCTTGAGTAGCTGGGACTACAGGCACAGGCCACCATGCCCAGCTAAGTTTTCTATTTTTTGTAGAGACAGGGTCTCACTCTTGCTCAGGCTGGTTTTGAACTCCTGAGCTCAAGCGATCTTCTCGCCTTGGCCTCCCAGAGTGCTAGGATTACAAGTGGTGGCTCACGCCTGTAATCCTAGCACTCTGGGAGGCCAAGGTGAGAGATCGCTCCAAGAACCAATTTTTTTCACCTCCAAGAACCAATTTTTGCCCCCTGGGAGGTGATATCACCTGCATTGAGAATGCTTGCAGGGAGAGCAATACAACTGGAGGACACCTCAAAGACCACTCACCACAATGCCCCTGAGACCCAGAGAGAGGAAGGGACTTGCCCTATGTCACCCAGCTAGTTAGTGGCAGAGCTGAGTCTAGAACTCATGGTTTCAGCCAGAGACACTTTCCTGCACCTGTTCTGCCTCCTGAGCATTTGGGCAGCTCCAGGGCGGGCTTGGTGGGTCCTGGACTCAGAGACACAGATTGGGAGTCATGATGTGAGGAATTTCTGTGTTAATGGTGGAGCAGCAAATGGTGATGGCTGGACAAGAGGCCGGGGGGGAGTTCTCCAGTGGCCTTGTGGGGCAGAGAGGGCCCCAAGCCAGGATGTACCTGCAGCAGCATGCGGAGCCGGGTGATGCGCTGGAAGGGCAGAAGCAGGAAGGACGGCAGAGGGAGCCGCTCACACTTAGGAAGGCTCTGCAGCCGCCGCAGCTCCGCGGAGAAGCGCACGTTGGTGTCCCTGCAGAAGCAGGCCCTGGCGGTTAGGTTAGCGGCTGCTGGCTGCGGGAGGCTCAGATGCCCCAGCCTGCTGTGGCCTCCAGCCCTCCCTTCACCCCAGCTTCCTCCCTCCCCTCTGGGACACTCACATAAGGCGGCTGTAAGTCTCTTCCTGGTACTGCTGGTTCCGCACGTAATCCACATACACGGAGAAAGGACCCACGGCGTGGGCATGCACCACGTCACACAGGTCGCTGATATGGGGAGAAGAGCGCACACGGGACAGCAACGCTCCCAGAAACCTGAAGGAGTGGGGAAGCAAGCGCTGGAGCGGGGCAGAGAGCCAGATTTCCCAGGTTCATGAGCAAAGAGCTGGGAACTAACTGGGCCCACTCTGGGCCCGGAAGAAAGGTAAGGGGGTCCTCGGCAGCCCGGGGCCAGGTTTCCTGGGATGGTGGGACCCCACTGACCGCTCGCTGACTTCCTGGACCCGCTGCACATTGGAGAAGAGCGTGTGGTGATCTCGGGGGGTGAGCGTGTCCCGCAGTGCCCGGCTCAGCACGAAGGTGTCAGTCAGCAGCCGCAGGGAGCGCAGGTAAGAGGCCTCAGACGTCACCACCTCGAACAGGCTCTAGGGAGACAGCAGGGCGGTAGTGGAAAGCCGGCTCAGTGCCAGCCTAGGACCCTGGTCATCCTCCTCCCCTGTGCCCCGCCTACCTCCTGCAGGCGCCTCTCCTGGGGGCTGAGGGTGTCCAGGAGGCCGCTGGCTTGCACAGCAGGAAGCTCCTGCCACAGGGTGTTGCGAGGTCCCGGGGGCCGCGCAAAGGTGGGAGCTTCTCCAGCACTTGCCGGAGAGGGGCCCCCATCCTCACCAACCCCCCACAGCTCCTCTGACAGCACGGCCGCTCGGTAGGTCTGGTACAGAGGTTCTAGAGGGCACACATAGCACTCAGGGAAGTCCAGTGTCCACAGCCCTTCCCCACTGCTCGGTGGTCTCAGCAGGGACCCCCAGGTCCAGAGGCTCTCACCATCCTGCAAGGGCAGCTCCCAATTCTGCTCCTTCAGCCCCTCCAGCCTGTCCTCATCCCTGTGGAGAGAGCGAGGGATGGGAGTCCCCAGGGCCACCACTGTTGCACACCCCAGGGCTGCTATTCACCGGAGACCACGAGGGATATCAGCACGCAGGTTATGCAGGGACCCTGACAGCTCCCCAGTCAAAGCCCGGTGTTTTATGTGCCTGTTGGAGGGAAGGCCCTGAACTAAGCGGGACACATCTATTCCTGCTATCTCACCTACTGTGTCCCAGAGACTTCCAAGTCTCTATGTCAGCCCTCTCTTGTAGCAACCATTGTCTGCAAAATGCCCTATTCGAGCCTCAGTGAAGCTTAACATGATCAAATGCAAACTCCTACACTGCTGCACCACCACCTGCAGCTGTCTCCCCTCTTCTGGGCACAGCACCAACGCACAGCCATTCACTCAAGCTAAAATCATATGAGCAAATGTTTGTTGAATAAATGAACGGACGCAGATTACCTCTGATCATGGTGGTGACTCTAAGATGATTAAGGCCAGATAACACAGAAGAGATGGCCGTGATTGCTAAATGGATTTTGGGGCAGAAATTGCAACAGAGGCTCAAGGTGAGGGAAGGGAAGGAAATGGAGCACTCGCTATGGGCCCAGCTCTTTACCAGCAGCAGACCCCATTGACGCCGTGAGCAGTCGCTATGCTTACCCCCATTTCATAGATGAGGACACTGACAACCAGAAAGGTTAAGGATTTGGGCCAGGCGTGGTGGCTCACGCCTGTAATCCTAGCACTCTGGGAGGCCGAGGTGGGTGGATCGCTCAAGGTCAGGAGTTGGAAACCAGCCTGAGCGAAAGCAAGACCCTGTCTCTACTAAAAATAGAAAGAAATGAGCCGGCCAACTAAAAATATATAGAAAAAATTAGCCGGGCATGGTGGCACATGCCTGTAGTCCCAGCTACTCGGGAGGCTGAGGCAGGAGGATCGCTTGAGCCCAGGAGTTTGAGGTTGCTGTGAGCTAGGCTGATGCCACAGCACTCTAGCCTGGGCAAAAAAAAAAAAAGGATTTGTGTGAGGTCACGTAACTAATAAGGGACAGAGTTGGGATTAGAAATCAGGGCTGCTTGTTTCTAAAGCGGTGGCCCTTCTCCCCTGTGCCTTCATGGAGGTGGGATTTAGCCCGACCTAAAGGTTAGTCTGCCCTCAGGTGGGAGCATGGCGGGGAGAGAAGGGGGGACTAAGCATGGGGGCGTTTGGTACCTTCCCTCCGGGGTTGCTGGAGGAGCATTCTGAGGAGCTTCATCAGGACTGTCGCCTGGAGAGAGAAGACAGAGTGAAGAGAGCAACCCCCCGGCACCCCCAGCCCGTGACTGCTGACTCCAGCCCCAGCAGAGACTGTCACTATGAGAACTACAGTTCCTCTCTGCCCAGAGCAGCAGCTGGGAGAGGAACAAAGAGCCCAGGGCCTCTTGGGGTTGCAGTCCATTGGGTTTCAGACCGCCCCTACCCTGTCCCTTCATAGCCCAGAGGTCCACTCCCCAGGCCCTGCACCTGTTTGGATTCCATCTTCAGAAAGCAGATCCAGATCTAACTGTGGAGGGTCCCCAGAGATGGTAGCATCCTGCCTGACCCGAGTTGGTTTGGGGGGCTTGAGGGGTGGCAGGAGTTTGTGCTCGGCAGTGGAGCGGTAGGACGTGAGGACGACGGAGGGGTGACGGATGCTTGGAGGGTTGGGGCGGGAGCGGGAGGTCCGCAGGGGTGAGGCCCGGCAGGGGACCCTGGGGCCCTCCTCCTTGCCCCCGACAGGTACCCATCGGAGCTCCAGGCCAGGCCGGGCTGCATGGCAGACACAGGGGCAGCAGGGAGGGCAGGCCAGAGCCGCATCTGTGGGAGACAGGTGTCCTAAGAAGAAAGCCTTTGGGGCCCAGCCCCACCCCACCCAGGCGCCTCCAATGCTTAACCTGCCCAGCAACCTGAACGTCGAGGCCCAGCCCCAGGCATCTATAGATCTCCTCCACCCTGACTCTCTTCAAACCCCAGAAATACAGAAACCAGATTTCCCAAACACAAAATCCATTTTTGAAAAGCTAGCCCCTAAAAGTGTTGAAAATGTGTTGAAAATGTGTTGAAAATGAAGAAGATGGGATGGATTGAGGCCACCCCAGCCCCGCCACACACTTACCCGGAGCACCGTTCTCCTGGGACCCACTCCCGGTGAGGGGAGCCTCTCTCTCCCCGTTCACATCGGCTCCCCCTTGGGGACCTGGTTCCAGGGTGTCTGCAGCCTGGGCCCTGCCTTCAGCCCCCCACTCAAACCTGCCAGCCAGTCTCCGCACAGTGCCAGGGGCCGAGGCAGGGCCATCCTGCACCAGGCCCCCGGCTGCGGGGAGCAGCGGTAGAGATGTGCAGGGTGACCCGGAGGGCTTGGGTGGGGGCACGGGAGACCGGGGAGCAGGCTCTGGGGAGACAGAGCGCCGGGACGCTGGACTGGGGGTGCTGGAAGCGGAGTCTGGGAAAGTCTGGGAGTCAAGGCTGCCTCTAGACGAGGGGGGCAGAAGGGCAGGGGGCTTGAGGGATGCAGCTGGGGGCTCCCAGAAGATAGGGGTGCACATTGGGGTTGGCGCATCATTGGCGGTTCGGGGAAGTTCTTGTGGAGAGGAGCCGTTGTGGGGAGGCCCCGGGGACTGGGCAGCCCGGGGTCGAGAAGGGGGGCGGGGGCGGATGATCCGAGGGGGCTTCTGGGTAGGGGGTGTTGCTGCAGGAAGGGACTGGGCTGACATCTTCCTCTGAGCTCTTCAAAGGAGTGGGGTACTCTGCTGGAGTCATCCCCTAGGGAGAAGGGAGGGAGAGAGACCCTTAGTGCCCCCTTGGTGGGTAGACTGAGGCCATCTGAAGCCATGATTTTGGAGTCAGGAGGGAAGGCTGGCACACCTCTCTGTTTGCTTCTCATTCCCACTGTCTTCTCTCTTCTCCACCTCTCACCCTCCCGATCATTTCATTTTCTGAGGCCCCTGGACCTGCTGCTGCCAGAGTCAGCCCAGAGCAGACAGTATGGCTGGGGGCAGGAGGTCGGTGGTTAGGTGGAGACCCAGGTTGGGGGAGGGGATACCAGAGAATCAGTACAATCAGCGAGGCGAATCCTGCTGTCAGTGTCTTCCCGATGAGCTGCGTGTCCGTGGCGTGTGTCGTGGAAGTTTGTGTGTGATTCGAGCATGCGCCGTGTCTAGTGTTATGTGAGTGGGGGCTGCATGTTGTGTTGCGACAGTGCACGTGTCTGCTCGCTGGGTAGGTATGCAGTGGAGCGCAGTGCATGGTGTGCAGCCCACTAACAAGTACGCGGTGTGTTACAGATGGGGGTGCCGGTGGGTGTGTGCGACGTGCATGTTGTGCTATCTGGGCACAGTGTGTGCGTGTGCACGCCGGGCCTCGGCTCTGAGGGATGCATCACTGTTTCCCTGCTCCAGCCGGCCCTCCGCCCCCCACTTCCCAGTTCCTCCCTCCGGACTCTCCCTTTCCGGATTATTTTTAGTCTCCTTTTCCTGCCATCAAGATTCCTGGAGCCTCTGACCACCGGAGACGAGAAGGCTCCTGCACGGTCTCTCCTGCCCCTCATCCTCTTATCCCCACCCACCCCCGGGGCTGGTCACAGAGCGCTCCCCAGGTGGAGGCCAGGGTCCTGCCAGGAGGCCTGGGCGGTGGCCAGGAGAGCAGACTGAAGAATAGGACCAATAGGGCCAGGACCCTGGGGCCTGGCTTCTCTTCCTCCCTCAGGGAAGGAGGCCACAATCCCTAGAAGGCTTCAGGGTCAGGGCTGGGAAACAGGGAGCCCCCAAATTCCCTCCAGAAGTCAGCGGATGACTGGGCACGGTGGCTCACGCCTGTAATCCTAGCACTCTGGGAGGCTGAGGCAGGAGGATCACTTGAGGTCAGGAGTTCAAGACCAGCCCGAGCAAGAGCGAGACCCCCATCTCTCCAAAAAATAGAAAAATTAGCCGGGCATGTTGGCACATGCCTGTAGTTGGAGCTATTCCAGAGGCTGAGGCAGGAGAATCGCCTGTGCCAGGACTATGAGGTTGCTGTGAGCTAGGCTGATGCCACGGTACTCTACCCAGGTGACGGAGTGAGACTCCATCTCAGATAAAAAAAAAAAGTCAGCAGAAGAGTCTGACCCCATATTGGGTTCTTGAGAAATGATATAGGGTGGGGTCTGGGGGCTGTAGACTGTGAGTCTCACAGCTCAATGGTCTCTGCATTCAGGCAGGAAGCTACTTAGCGAGGTGACCCACACAGTAGCCTCAACCCCTGGCCACCTTCCCCCCAGCCGCTGCCCCCCTCAGGGATTCTGCCCTCTCGGTATCTGCATTTACTTCCTTCCCTACCCCCACTCAGGGACCCAGGTACTCGAGCCCCAAGCACTCACCCTTGAGTTCCCTCCACTCTCAGTCACCTCCCAGGGCTGAGTGAGTAGGGGCAGGAAACAGGAATTGGATCCTCCTCCCAACCGGACACCTCCCCCCAAACCACGCCACACTCCACATGCGCACACGGGGGCCCTGGAAGATGTGAGGGACCCGGCGTGCAGGTTCTGGGAGGCCACTGGCATCAGGGGAACAGCTGAAACTCAGGCATGGGAGCGGTGGCTGTTCTGTATGTGCAGGTTCCACCGGCATTCCTGTGTGGACAGGGGCTCACCAGGGCGGGGGGGTGGACGGGTGGGGTGAGGACGGAGGACTGATGGGGTGGCCACATGGCCGGCAGCACAGCATGGGCATCTGGATGCCTCATTCTCAGCTGAGGGGTGGTGTGTGTCCCTCCACAGCGTATCCGACCGTCTCTCCCATGACTTGCGCAAACTTGTCTCTTCAGCTTCCAATCTGCCCCCCTGGGTGTGAGCCAACCTACTATTCCACACCCAGGGACGCCCCCCACCCCGGGCTTCCCTCCCGAACCCTGTAATATCTCCCCATGAATTTACCTTTATCTTTTTGGAAGCAGTTTCTATTTTCAGCCTGCCCTGACTGCCCCTTGGAGCAAGAAGTGCTGGGCCGAGTGTCTGTTCCTGTGGTTCTGGGCCGGGAACTGAGGGCCGAGTGTCTGTTCCTGTGGTTCTGGGCCGGGAACTGAGGGCCGAGATTGAGATCTCTGCGGAGGAAGCCAGTTCCTCAGCCCCACCCGGCCATTGTGTGGGGGGTGTGTGTGTGTTAGGGGAGGAAGAGTGGGCTAGCACTCTGGCAGGAGGTAGGGGTGGGGGAGGGGTCGGGGAGGAGGGGTCGGGAGGAGGGAGATCAGGATCTGTCTCCCCTGCGTATATAGCATTTGTGGAACTCTTGCTGCTCACCCACCATCCTCAGTCCCTGTCTCTGTCCCACTGGGAGGCTTTCACGTTGATTGGCTGGAAGTCAGTCCCTAGGGATGGTTGGGCCGGGGGATGGGGGTCCTTTTCACCCCAATTTGCTCTGTGATTGAGGAGCAGAGTTCCAGAGGGCTGTGGGTGCATCCAAAACAACTGAGGAGGTGGAATGAGCCACACCCTAGCCTGGGAAGTAGGGTAGTGGGAGGAAGATCCAAAGGCCAGCTATGAACTCTGGGTTCCTGCCTTTGTTGGACCTACACACCCCCAAATGAGCCACTGGAAAGAAAATCCAGAAAGTGGGCAAAACATATGTCTTAACCTCTGTTTTCTCAAAAGCCCAAAGTCCTCCTGCCTCAGGGCTCCGCACTAGGAGGCCCTCTGCCTGGAAATCTCCTTCCCCAGGAATGATCCCCTCAACGCCTGCAAGTCAAAGGACTCACTTCTCAATGGGACCTGCCTGCCACTCTTTAACATTGCAACTCATAGCCTCGCACCCTATTCCTGAGCTCCCATTTTGATTGCAGCAATTTACACCTTATGAGATCCCATATGGTTTGCTTATGTACTTTTTATAGTGAATTATCTTTCCACATTAGTAAGTAAGCTTTCTGTCTCTCGAATCTGCTTGGTGGGGGAAAAAAAAAAAAAAAAGCAAGCAAGCAGGCTTCCTGGAGGCAGGATAATTATCTACTGTTCACTGATGTACTTAATATTTGATGAATTGGACCAAATTGAATTGAATCCTCCCCACAACTCGCTATTCTTCTTCCTTTGCCCCTACAGACCATTTCCATAATTCTGGTGACCCCACCAGTTTCTCTTTCTCTTTCTCTCTCTCTCTTTCAGACAGACAGACAGACAAACAGACACACACACACACACACATACACACACACACACACACCAGTGCCAGGCATCCAACCACCCAGCCCTCACCTCTAGATCCTTTTAGGCATCCAAGGAGAGGAAACCTTTCCAAGAATCTCAAGATTCTATCAAGAAAGCTGGATATGCACATGTAGCCAAACAAATCCTGTTTTGTTTTTACTGAAATGGGAGTATCTTTATTAGTTTTGCTACTTGAAAAAATAACATTTAAGAAGATAACCAAAAGGTACAGTTATTAGCTGCAAACAAGGATGGCACCTGGTACTGCATTAACCGCTCCAGGTCTGAGTGGGGATGTGGGGTCTCACGAGTGGAGAAGAGGAGGAATTAGGTGGGTTGAGCAGGACCCTGGACCTTTACCTGTCCTCTCTGTCTGGTCTGAGCTTATCTCCCCCACCTCCCCCACCCCAGACAGATCCACCTGGAGGCTTTTCACCTGTCTATTGAGGAGAAACTTCCCCTACTCCCAAGGGCAAGAGAACCCATTCTGGGTAATTGAAACTGCCTGGAGCTACACTGAGAATATTCTAACCTTCCTAACAAAGAAGTTCCATTGGGTCCACTGCCTAAAGCAACCGCAAAGATGAAAACCATGACTTTTCATATCTATAAAAATCACCGTCTATTTATTTGTGTCCCGTCTCATTCCAAAAAGAGAGCTCTGAAAATCATATCATGTGATATACACAAGCTTATTTTTGCATAAACATAAATTATACAAATGTTTTTCCAAAGATGTTGGTTTTTGACGTAATAATGCACTCTCTCACCACCCCCACAAAGCAAAAGATTTCTATTTTTTCATATTCCAAAAGGCACCATCATAGTTTCAAGTCTGTATTCTGCCTTCTCTTAGCCTTGTTTTATAACCATTTTTCATGTTGCCACACGATCTTTGCAGCTGTATCTTTTCCTGGAATACAATGTTACATCTACTAGATTTTGCCATCCTGGTAACAGCAGCCCCCGTCTTCTAGGAAACTCTCCAACGGTTCCAATGAGACAGCCATACCCAACAGCCCTCTCTGGCCACCTGACTCAGGTTTGGTCAATCACAGCACCCTATTCCTCTGGCCATAGAGACGGGCCCAGGAGTCAGCCTCCTGATGAGAGAGCAGCTTCTCTTTCCTCCAAGCTCATGAGGCAGGAATAACGTAAGTCTGGAGCTGTCTGTGCCTTGGGAGACAGTAATGGGAGAAAATGAGCCCCAAACCTTAAGGGAGCAGAGTCAACAGATGAACGGGAGAGCCAGGCATGTTGGCGCACACCTGTAGTCCCAGCTACTGGAGAGTCTGAGGCGGGAGGATTGCTTGAGCCCAAGAGTGGCTACAGTGTGCTATGATCGCACCTGTGAATAGCCACTGCACTTTACCCTGGGCAACACAGCAAGACCCTTTCTCTTAAAAAGAGAGACAGAGAGAGAGAGAGAGAGATGGGGAGTGCCTAATAATGTCATCTGAACCCCTTAGACTTCCCAATTCCTGAGCCGCAACATTCCCTTTTGTGCTTGAGCTAGTTTGAGCTAGGTTTTTGTCACTTACAGTAGAAAGAATCTTGGCCATTACAATTCATTCCTGAGTGCAGGACACTCAAGCTTACAGTTTTTGCCATTACAAATAATGCTGCAATGAACATCTTTATGAAAAAAAAACAAAACACTTCAATTTCAAAAAATTTCAGTTCAAAATATTATTAAGGAAGTAACCCAGGGGCTTCAATGTGATTGGTTTTGACTTTGCTTGGAGATTCTTTTGCGGAAGGATGGAGGAGTCCTCAGGCAGCCTCCTTCAGTCTTCCTTATGTCACTGACCTGGTTGCTGGAAAAGGTATCAGGGAGGAGAGGCACTTAGACTGCTCCTTGAAGATCAGCTAGGGGTCTGGCCAGGCCGAGAAGCAAGGCATGGGTGACCATTGTGGGAAACCAGGGAAATGTGGGTGCAGTGAAGAGGAAAGTAGGCACGTCTGGAGACCTGTGAAAGGGAAGCTTTGCTGAAATGAAAAGAAAGATATGGGCTGGGCGTGGTGGCTCATGCCTGTAATCCTAGCACTCTGGGAGGCCGAGGCGGGCGGATTGCTCAAGGTCAGGAGTTCGAGACCAGCCTGAGCAAGAGTGAGACCCCCGTCTCTACTATAAATAGAAAGAAATTCATTGGCCAACTAATATATATAGAAAAATTAGCCGGCCATAGTGGCGTATGCCTGTAGTCCCAGCTACTTGGGAGGCTGAGGCAGCAGGATTGCTTGAGCCCAGGAGTTTGAGGTTGCTGTGAGCTAGGCTGATGCCACGACACTCACTCTAGCCTGGACAACAAAGTGAGACTCTGTCTCAAAAAAAAAAAAAAAAAAAAGAAATAAAGATATGAGGCTAAAGGAACAAGTAGATGCGACATCATGGGCAACCAGACAGGGCAGACAGGCACCGAAGGTTTCCGAGCAGGAGTGGGAGGAGTGGACAGCAGTAGTTTTAACCACTTCCAAACCCATTCCCTCTTCTGCTACCAGCACCTGGTTTTCCTTTGAGGAATTGCCCCTCCATCATTCTAAGCCCACTTGGCTCATTCTGGGGAAATGCATGGCCCAGAGGCAAGCAGCCAGGCAACACATTCTTTCTCCCCTAGCCACAGAGATTGGTTCAGGGCTGAGCATGTGACATGGGCAGGATCAAAGCATAATCCACACAGGGATTCTGCTTAAGCTACTGGAGAAGAGACTCCAGGCTCTCTGGTAGGTTTCTTTCCAAGATGGCTACAATAATCCCTCCCATCCCAAATTCCCAAATGCAGTAATAGATAACCAAAAACATTGTCTTTCCACTGGGGACACTAAGCTGGAGGAACATAAGCCTTGAGCTGCTGGTGGCCATGAGTGAGGTGGCCTGAGAAGAAAACCAACATAGGGGAGAAGTGGAGGGAAACAGATATGAGTCCCTGAGGCTGCTGGCCTGAAGTCATACCTGTGTCTGGAGTTTTCAGTTGTGTGAGTTAGTTTGGGTTTCTGTCACTTACTACCTAAATAAATAAATAAATCTCATACAAAGAGAGCTCATAACAAAAGAAGTGTTGAGTCCAACTGCCTCTGGCAAGGCCAGGGCCTTGAAGTCCAATAGAATCCTTTATGGAGCACAGAACACCTGGGCCTCTTTTTTGTCTGGAAAGTTGTTAAGGTAGGTAGCTTGCCTGTGCTGTAAGATAAATCAAGAAGGGGACAGAGTAAGGAAAAGCTGGCCTGCTTTGGGAATTTAGACAGGTTCTGATCCAGGTGAGAATAGACACAGAGGATTCTGTCAACCTGCCACCAGATGGAGTCTGAGCACTTCAGGTTTGAGTCTAGCAGCCAAAATGGAACCCATCAGCATCTGGGCCACCTGAGGGTAGGTATGAAAGACACAGCTTGGTGTCCCCAAACCTCTGCGTCTTTCTCCTTCCCTATCTGTGGTACCACCCCTTTTCTCAAACACCCGAAGCCGTTCATGTTCCACCTCCAGCTCCTCTCAAATCTATCTCAGGAAGCTGGGCATGGTGAAACACACCTGTAGTCCCAGTTAACCAGGAGGCTGAGGCAGGAGGATTGCTTGAACCCAGGAATCGGAGGCTGCAGTGAGCTATGATGGCACCAGTGCACAATAGCCTGGGCAAGAGTGAGACCCCCACCTCAAAAAATAAAGAAAAAAATCTATCTCAGAACATTCACTCCTGGGAAAAAATGATAACAGTTTATAATAATTAAGATAGCATGGGCCAGGCGCAGTGGCTCACACCTGTAATCCTAGCACTCTGGGAGGCCGAGGTGGGTGGATCGCTCAAGGTTAGGAGTTTGAAACCAGCTCTGAGCAAGAGCGAGACCACATCTCTACCAAAAATAGAAAGAAATTAATTGGCCAACTAAAAATATATTGAGAAAAAATTAGCCGGGCATGGTGGCACATGCCTGTAGTCCCAGCTACTCAAGAGGCTGAGGCAGGAGGATGGCTTGAGTCCATGAGTTTGAGGTTGCTGTGAGCTAGGCTGACGCCATGGTACTCTAGCCCAGGCAACAGAGTGAGACCCTGTCTCGAAAAAAAAGACAGCATGGTAGCCTGTAATCCCAGCATTTTGGGAGGCTGAGTGGGAGAATTGCTTGAGGCCAGGAGTTTGAGACCAGCCTGGGCAATATAGCAAGACCCTCATCTCTACCAATAAATTTAAAAATTTGCTAGATGTGATGGGGCCGGCCTATAGCCCTAGCTATCTGGAAGGCTAAGGCAGGAGGCCCACTCAAGTCCAGGAATTAGAGGATACAGTGAGCTATGATTGTGCTACTGTACTCCAGCCTGGGTAACAGAGCAAGATCCTGTCTCTACAAAAAAAAAAGAAAAAAGACAACATGATATTGGCGAAAGAATAGACACATAGATCAATAGAACAGAAAAGAGACTATAGAAATAGGTCCATAAAAATATAGTCAGCTGGTTTTTTGTGTCTTTTTTTTTTTTTTTTTGGAGACAGGGTCTCACTCTGTAGCCCTGGTTAGACTGCAGTAGTGTCATCATAGCTCACAGCAACCTCAAACTTCTGGGCTCAAGCAATTCTTCTTCTTCCACTTCCCAGGTAGCTGAGACTCCAGGTGTGCACCACCATATCCAGCTAAGTTTTTAATTTGTTGTAGGTGGGGTCTCATTATGCTGCTCAGTCTGGTCTTGAACTCCTAGCTTCAAGCAATCCCCCTGCCTTGGCCTCCCAAAGTACTGTGATTACAGGCATGACCCAGCACACCTGGCCATCACTGATTTTTTTTGAAAAAAGGACTAAGGCAGTCCAGTGGAAAAAGGATAGTCTTTTCAACAAATTATGCTGGTAAAATTGGGCATCTATATGCCATAAAAGAAAAAAAAAAAAAAAAAGAGGAGGGAGGAGGAGAAGAAGAGGAAGAAAAGAAGAAGACAAAAGAACAAACAAACTAGATCCAGATCTTATATCATTCACAAAACTTAAAATGAATCACAGACCAAAATGTAAAATGTAAAACTATAAGACTTATAGAAGAAAACATAAGAGGAAATCTAAGTGACCTTGAATTTGATGATAAGTTTTTTTTTTTTTTTGAGACAGAGTCTCACTTTATTGCCCAGGCTAGAGTGAGTGCCGTGGCGTCAGCCTAGCTCACAGCAACCTCAAACTCCTGGGCTCAAGCAATCCTGCTGCCTCAGCCTCCCAAGTAGCTGGGATTACAGGCATGTGCCACCATGCCCGGCTAATTTTTTCTATATATATTTTAGTTGGCCAATTAATTTCTTTCTATTTATAGTAGAGATGGGGTCTCGCTCTTGCTCAGGCTGGTCTCGAACTCCTGAGCTCAAACGATCCACCCACCTCGGCCTCCCAGAGAGCTAGGATTACAGGCTTGAGCCAC